>JAJIBD010005028.1:0-187070 GCA_021461705.1 Cryptotis parvus | reverse complement strand
TTTTAATTTCAGTTTCCTTCCTTTGGGAGGTATTTGGGTCAAGAACAGATTTCTGAGGGCCGGCAAATCCACGTAAAATCATGCAAAATGCTGAGCTACATTAATGATGCATGAGGAGGGCAGAGGAGGAAGACTGGCCATAGCTTTAGTTTTGATTTCTTTTAGGTCAATTATTAACACCTCCCACAAAAGCAAAGAACTACTTTTATCCATCCATTTGCCTGACTACCCAATGGCATCAATTATGAAACAAAACATACAAGATACCTAGTTCAAAGACCACTGTTCACTTAAAAACCAGAGTATGTTTCTCTGGATCTCTTAATTTTTTTTTATCATTTCTGTGTCTTCAAGCAAAATGCTTGATATATGGCAAGTACTAGATAAAAAAATGTTAAACACTTAGAATAATCTAAGTTGTATTTATTAGTCATTGACCAAAAACTGAGAAGAGATAAGTTGAATCTGGAGGTTGAACATTCTTAATTTTTTTAATTGGAAATAAGCACAAGTCACAGTTACAGCAGCAATTAAAATGTATTATGATAGAAAAAAAAGGCACCTCTTCTCCAATATAGCCAAATTATATTTCTCTACTTGATTAGATCATGCTGCGGTACAACAAACTTTTTAAAATATCAAAGCAATGCAGCTGTGAATTTTTCCTGCAAATTCTCCTGGCAGGCGTGTCACAGCAGGAAGGAGTACAACAGCTGGCCCTGAAGCTGAATCTCAATACAGCTCTGGATGTGCCACTCAGAGATTCAGAGCCTGGAGTGCGGCTCACCTGTGGACCTCACACAGACCTTCTTTGGGCCTCTCCCTGGCTTCCCTCCTCAACTCTGTCCTCAGCACGTGTGAGCTGGCAAAAACTCTTATCTTCTCACCATTTCTGACCTTGCACTTTTTAGGCCATTATTTCTTGAAAAGCTCCATTTTGCATTTGATCTCAGGAGCCTGAAAACTGTCAAGTATAAAATGCCCCAGAAAGAGGCTCTTTTGTAAGGTAATTCCCCACATTCACACGTCTTTATATTCAAATAATACAGCACATGAGCATTGTTGTTCAGGATTCAGCTTTTTGGAATGCAATGTCTCAGACTGAGAAGAGAGCTGCATTTTGTAAAAATAATTGCTCTTCTCTCTGGAAGCTGTTTTAAAAGTCTTTTCCCATCTGCAATCCATTAACAACATCCTGTTTCTGTGGCTCCCAGTCCCTGAGTTATGCAGGGTTACAAGTAAATAATAGCTGACTTTTTAGAGACAGGAAAAGGTCCCTGCAATATTGTTGAGTACATCAAAGGTATTGTCAGTTTAATGGCACAGATAACCTCCCTTTAAGGCAACCTTAAATGTAATGGATTTTTCTAGTTTCAACACCAATAATAAAGTAGAGAATAAAATAGGAAAAAATCTGTGTCTTTTCCTTATCACTCAACATGCAACTTGAAGTCGAAGGCCACTGATAAATCTGGATCCCATTCACACAGTGCTTTAATGAACATCAGCAAGCATATTCTCGCCTTGGAGAGGCAAAGAGCATCAGCCTGATTTGTCATTAAAGTCATCTTGGTCAACTAGTGGAATGTGACCTGAGCAGTTTACACAAAAGATAAAAAAACAACATAAAAAGTGTGGCATTGGGGTCAGAAAGATATCACAGTGTTATATAGTGCTACCTATCTGAACAGACAGTGCTGTACTTGCACTGCATGCAGCTAATCCTGGCTCAATCCCCTGCATCCCCTACAGTCTTCTGAGGCCAGCCAGGAGTGGTCCCTGAGTGCAGAGCCAGGAGCTAGAACTAAGACAGTTGGATATGGCACCAAATCTATCCAATGCTCCAGGAAAAAAAATTTTTAAAGAGTAGCCTATTTAAAAGAGAAAAGGAATAATAAAGGAAAGCACAGATACCATAAATTTGGAAAAAAGAGAGCAAAGAAGTAGGTTAAAGTGGACACTTTACCCAATCCACACATTTTCTCAGTTATGCTGTGCTAGTCAGAATCTTCCTATTCACTGAATGGATATTTTCTTGTTTCAGACTTGGTTCCTGTGATGCTCTGGATGAAAAGACATTGTTACCCACCCACCCACCTACCCCCGTCATCTTACTGCAGTCCAGAAGTGCTGCAAATGACAGAATTCAGTCACTCCTTCAAGGGTCCCTAATAACTGGTCAAAAGACTATGACATTCCCAAACCATTACCTAAAATAATCCCAATACCCATCTACAGTGCTAAAATGTGTACGGTGACACCAAGAGAGACATTCGGTCATGGATTATGAGTCCAGGGAGTGTCCTAGGGCTCCCCCAAAACCAAGTCCAAGGCACAAGTTTCCAAGAGCATCACTCCACAGATCAGATGTGTCCCTGAGGAGGAAAGAAAGTTGGTACCCCATGCCCAGGATGGTGCTTGTTTACAGAGCAGACTTGCTGACTGGTTTATCCCCACAACTATCTGAAAGCTGGAGACCCGCAGCAGAGCGGGATGGAGTGGCCGTGGCACCTACATGCACACTCATTGAAGGTGCCCCTAGGAACCACCTGGAAGGCATCCAAGATGCTGAGAAACTTGCTCAGGAAAAAGGGAGAATGAAACTAGCCACAAGCTTCCCACCAGAGTACCCTGTACAGTGTAAGCTTTGCACACCTGCCTCAGAGGACACAGGCACCAGGAGTTACTCTTACAGGTAGTGACAACCAAGAGGAAAAAGAAGCATAGAAAGGGGACGGGGGACTGAATGACAGGGAATAAGAAGGGCAGTGCAGGGAAGAGAGGAATACAGGCTAAACTGAACACAGCTTTCAAGCATAAACCGTAGGGTGTGATGCCCGGGATACCACTGAGAGAAGAGAAAGGAAGACTCAACAGACCTTTAAGTAGGAAAACTGAAAGTATGGATTATTCAGAAAAAAAATCAGGAAAGGGCTGGAGTGATAGTCCAGCACATAGAGTGTTTGCCTTGCATGCGGTCAACCTGGGTTTGATCCCCCGGCATCCCATATAGTCTCCCAAGCAACGCCAGGAGTAATTCCTGAGTGCAAATTCAGGAGTAACCCCTGAGCATTGCTGGGTGTGACCAAAAGAAAAAAAAATCGGGAGAATTAAAGGTTGTGAAAAACCCTTTAGGCCTGGTTTCATCTACGCTTTTGATTCCCCATCTAGTTCTTCGGGGAAGAGGGGGGAAGGGGAACAATATTTTAGAGAATTTTGAGCAATGTAAAAAATTCACCTGAGGTTGTTGTATATTGCTTTGGGGCGGGGGGAAAGAAAAAAATAAAAAAAAAGCTTACCATGTGCAAACCGTGAAGCTTCCCGCAACAGAGAAGTTTGCCTAATGCAGTCAAATACCCAAACCGATGGGTCCTTGGTATGATTTACAATGTGAGAGTTTAAAATGGCACAGCCCATGCTGTGGTAATAAATGTCCATTTTAAGACTTTTTAAAGCACTACACTTCATGTGAGCTTTCTCAGAAAATGCTCTTTTTACAGCCGAGAGCAAAATGGCACAATCAAGCCATACAGAGAGAACAGAACAAAGCACCTAGGCCCCCAACAGCCTTTTCACTGGGTTGGCCAAGTCCAGTGCCAGAAAATCTAGAACTAGCGCCACGGAAGTCTGAAATTTGATTTTTAAAGGGCTTCACAGTTTCTCCAACAAGACAACAATGGCGGTCCCGCGGCAACAACATCCTCTCCATGTAAGGAGTTGAAGAGGGATTTCTCAGCTGCTATCAGTGAGCCTGAGTCACGCGTCCAGTGTAGATGGCCAACTCCAAACCGAAGGTGGTGGCCTCAGTGTCCGATAGTGCTGTGCTCTCTTCCACGGGGCCAAAGCGCTCTAAGAGCTTTCTTGGAAACAATTATATATAATTACATAAAATTCTATATAAATGAAAGTGTAAATTTACTCTGCCCCAAATTAAAAAATAAATCGGGGCTGACAACCTAGCAGCTGGAGCATATTCAACCCCTGGCACCTGCAGTGTGGTCCAGGCAGCCCCAGTGCTGCACAAACCCCAGCAGTATCGGGCCCTTTGGTCCCTGTGCCGGCACAACTGCCTGGTTGGCTGAGAAGAGCCAGCCTGGGCCCCATACTCCTTAGCATCGCTTGGGAGACCACAAACTAAGCTGATTAATTTCAAAGCATTCTGAAGAGGACTTGGATCTACCTCCCCAGCTTCTAAATTCATTAACTCTAGCCTTCCAAATCTATTTTCTTTTGGAGACAAAAATGTCTTTATTTACCCTACTGGAAAAACTCACTTGATAACCAGAAAAGAACGTAGAGTTTTAGCTGTTGAAAATCTTTACAAGTTCTCACATCCTGTTATAGTCTGATTTCCACATGGCAAGGAAACTCAATCTCGTGATCTATCTGCAATCACATTTTGATTAAATTATTCAAGAGGGAATTTGTATTTTGCCAGTTCCCTAAAAAAAAAATGATGCCTACCTCTTTTTCACTCTATGCTATTGAGTTCAGATATGTTCATGTTTTGCGGCTCCCCTACACACCGGGCTCAGTGCAGTCATTTAAAACTGGCAATGACCTGGTTATTGACTGATACCCTCTTCCCAACAGCACAGACTTACACGTGATTAACTCTAGAAACAGCGCGACATGCCATGGAAAGGATGGTTTTCATCAACACTTGCACAAAGAATGTCCAGCACTAACCCAGGTATCAGTGGTCACTGAGCGCATTATAAACGATCTCACTTAGATGCTCTCTGAACTTCAGTTGGAGCACAAGGAGGAAATTACTTGACACCTGGGCTCTTTAAGAGTGAACTGAACAAAGAGAAGACTCCCTGAGTTGACTAATCTCATCTGTCGCCACTTAACATTTAGAAAATACAGACACGGCTGTATAATGACTTGAACTAAAATGAGATTCTACATTCTGGATGGACATGGAGAAGATTATGTTGAGCGAAATTAGCCAGAAGGAGAGAGACAGATACAGAATGACTGCATTTATTTCTGAGTAAGCTAAAGTCCTGTATCTTCCCCATTGCCTTCGTCACTCCCCAAATATTTCACAACTTTCTATTGCCTACAGAGTAAAATTCAAATTCTGCAACATGAAATCCATAACCTAGTCTCTACCACAGCATATTCCTGGCTTTTTCTTTCTCAGCAAGTGGTATGGGCAATGTTTAAATGAGTGCCCACCAGGATCTGGTAACACAACTTGGAATCCTGCTTAGGTACAACACAGAGTTGTGACTGTAGGCAAGTAAATCAACTTCTGCCCTTAGGTTTTTCATCTACAATATTAGTACGAATCTCACAGGGGGGTCTGGAGAACAAACTTATCCAAATGAAATAAAATAGTAGATATTTCATACTGCCTTGTAACTGGTCTGCAGGCAGATAGTGTAATCTACAGTAGTTTACAGCAGCTGTGGTTTAGCCAGAGATTGAAACTGTGTGTGCAATTCCCTGACTACATCCTATACTTTCCCAGTTATGTGCCAAAAATTCTACTATCAGAATTTAGTGATTTATTTAGCAGTTTATTATCATTATGTGTCTTTTGTATCGTATCGATCCATAAAAGACTACAAGACAAAACATAGTTTACATAGTTTAAAAAGACTACAAAACAAAACATAGTTTAAATGTGTAAGTAGAGAGGTTCTTTGAAATTCTGGATTTTTAAGTTACTTCATTACTAAGATATGGCACCCAAGAAATCCCTTAACTCTATGCCGAACGGGCCTTCTACAGCCCATTTTGTTAGAGATTCTAATTCCTACGTTCTGCCATTTGCAGAACGTAGGAATTAGAGTTTTCTTTAGGTTTTAAAAAGACTGTATGAAAGGAAACCTCAGATCCACATTTTAGATTTTTTTCTCAAAGAAAATTTTCCCCATGGTTTCATCCTATTGCCAGGCCTTTGCAGGCAAAAGTAAGCTCCAGACTGATCTGATGAGAGGACCCATGGTTGTAACATTGTAAACGTCCCTCAGTCACTTACAATGATGAATAACTTCTATGAACTTGCTCTAACCTTCAACTTCTTCTCCTTTTCATTCAAAAGTTGACTCCATTTGTGATGGAAGTATTGTAATTCATGGTTAATGAAGCTGAGTAAGGGGACTAATTTCACATTTAATCAGACAAGTGTAGGGGAGCATTGTGTATAGTGGTTAAGGGCTGGCAAAAGTGTACATATACACATACAGATAACTGGGTGATAGATTCTAAATTAGGGTCTACACGGCAACCATGGGTTCAGTCCTCTACCACAGGGATAGGAGAGGAGGGTTTGTCAATTACTTTCCAAACAGTTGTCACTTGTCTTCCGGTTGTTCATCAACTTAAAGGGAGGAAATAAGCAACTGAACATGTTCATGCGATCGACTCTGACACAAGTATAACAAGAAATATTCACATTCATGTACATGTTCTTTATAGTACTTGGCATACAAAAAAAAACCCTAAAAGGTAATCTATAACAGCACAAGATGATGAAAGTTGACTTCTGACTTCTGGAGTATCTGAGTGTTAGGAATGTGTCAGATATTGTGCGACCAGAAAGAAAAAGTAACATTTTTCTTAAAAATATAAGTAATATACTCTGAATTAAAAGAGAGCCACCTGAAAATGTTTATTATAATCGCTATTCCTTATAGAGGAGGAGTGACTGTACAGAAAATAAGTCTCTTGCCTTACATGCAGTCAACTTGGGTTTGATCACTGGCACCACATAAGGTCCTCTGAGTCCTACCAGAACTGATCCCTGGAGTTCAGAGCCAGAAGTAAGCTTGAGAAATACCGGATATGGCTCTGATACACATACACACACATTCTGCAAAAAGGAAACATATATGGCAAAGTAGTTCCCTAAAGATTTCCAAGACCTAATCTCAGGAACCTGTGATTATGTCATCTAAAGTGGTAAAGGGACCTTGCAGTTAAGTTTAAGGAGGCTGAAATGTGAAAACTTCCTGAAGTACCCAGTGTGTCTATTCTAATTACATGAGCACCTAAAGGCAATGAACTGATCAGAGAAAAATGGGAAGAAAAGAGAGTCACAGAGCCATTAAGCTACACATGAAGTAAGGGGCCTAAGGGGTAAGGACTAGAAAAATGCAAGGAAATGCTTTCAGTTTTTTATTCGGCATGGAAGAAATACTATGAGAATATAAAATCAATATATATGTGCCTATCAGCGGCCGCATGGTTCATCAATAAATGCTGGACTTAGAGATGGCTACAAGAATATGCTACCTGCACGGCAGAGCCTGGCAAGCTACCCGTGTTGTATTTGATATATATGCCAAATACCAGTAACAATTATAGACCTCATTCCGAATGGATTGAGGCTCTTTATGTTCCTGGAGCAAGCAGATGCCTTGGGCTCTACTAGTATGAGACAGGACATATGGAGATGTTACTGGGGGCCCGCTCGAGCAAATCGATGATGAACGGGAAGACAGTGATACAGTGATATATGTGTTCTAATCCACAGGATATATACAAAGAGTGTAATATAATGCAAACTTGGTATTTGGGTCATAATGATACGAAAGCATAGGCTCATCATCCAGAATACACAGACTGGGGCTGGAGCGATAGTATGGCAGGCAGGGTGTCTGCCTTGCACGAGGCCTACCCAGGTTCAGTTCCCAGCATCCCACAGGATTCCCTGAGCATAGCCAGTAGTAATTCCTGAGTGCAGAACCAGGAATAGTCCCTGAGAACTGCTGGATTTGGTCCCCAAACAAAGAAACAAACAGAAACATAATACACAGGCCATTCTGTTGGAAGTGCGTGATAATAGGGGAGGCTCTGCTTAGGGGTTCAAAGTCCATGAGAAATCATTGTACAGTCCTCGTAACTTTTATGTGAATCTAAACTGCTCTTAAAAAACCAAGTCATAAAGTGAAAGTCAAGACAGAAGATTCTCTCCAGGGCATGCAGGAAGGAACACAGCCAGCTGCCATCTTAATTTTTTACCATGAGACCTGAGTTAAGCCTCTAGCCCCACAACTAGGAAATGACAAGTTTGTGCTACTTTATACCAAAAGATTCACTGAATTTGTTATGGCAGCTCCAGAAAAAAATGCAAAAACCAACTAGGGAAATGCAAGGGGCAACCGAGATTTACCACAAAACCACCAGAGTTTTGTGAATTTTATCAAGGCAAACAAAAACTTTGTTAATTACTCTGGGGATTGCAAAATAAAGCTGAAGCGATATTCCAAAGAGCGTGGTTTTAACTGAGAAAGAAAAGTTAAATGTGAAAGAAGGTCCCCAGACTGAAATACACTCATTACCTCTCCATTCTCAACATTTCCAGGAAGAAATCTCACCATTCATTATCTCCAGGGATAAGGTAACTGGAAACCGAAATAACTTTGCAAACAGTCTTCAGAATTATTCAGCTCTGATCAAGAGGACAAGTCCTAGGAGACATCCTTCTGTGAAAAGCTGGAAAGGAGAATTTTCAGAATGCTAAGACCAGCAGGTTACCTCGTCTACAGTTAGAGAAGTGGAATCTAAAGAACAAGGAGAACAGGATCAACAGGAAGAAAAGACTTAAAATCCTAACGTACTTGCTAGAATTATCAGCCGCATACCCACTATGGTATCAGGTTTTAACACTGACTTAAAGTGCCATCAAGCTTCTGAAGGCACCTATGGTTTGTAAAACATTTATCCTTCGTGCACGCATAACATTAAAAAGCACATGAGAAAGAAGCAAGAGTTCAAGGAAGAAGTGAAAGTTCTAGAAATAAGACCAAATGTCAACCGTAGCACTGCAGATCTAATGAGGAGAGGAGGAGGTTCCCTGCCACAGGCTGATCCTGGGGCTCTACATTCTGGGCACTGAAGGTACTAGTCACCTGGTATTATTCAATTTACTGCACTCCTGATGAGACTCCTGAAAACATTCTTCACCATGAGCTACAGAACTTCCCTGGGGCACTCCAGCTTCTACCTCTAAGAGTCTTACACACTGGCTTCTTCAGTGGGAACGCAGGGGGTACAAATGTTTCCTTGAAAAGAAGGGGGGGGGGTCTTGTGGGGGGCGGGGGTGAGGGAGGCCTCAGGGAAGATACTAGGGAATGAATACATGGTCTCAGAGAGGACACGTTTATTTTGGGGCTTGGAGGCCACATCAGGCAGTTCTCAAGGCTTACTCACAGTTCTATGCTCAGGGATCACTGCTAGTGGTGCTTTAGAAACCATTTGGGGTGTCGGGGGTTGTACCCAGATCAGTCACGTGCAAGGGTATGCACCCGACCCTCTACGCCTCTCTCATCGCTCACTGATCAGTTTAAACTTGAATGTTTACACTTAGATCTTGAGACCCAAAGGGAGGCACACTGACAATTCCAGGTACATAATACAAGCTAGATATTACAATTCCCTGTAACTAATACAAAATAGGAGGGGAGCAGGAAGGCAGAGAATACATGTGCAAGGGCCAGCCAAGGTCTGTGTGACATCTATCCTGTGCAAGGGCCAAAGTCTGTGTGACATTTATCCTTGCTATAGAAAATGTATACAGTTCTTATAGCATGGGAATTGCATGCTTTTAAAATAACAGAACAGATTATGTGCAAAGTATTAATTTTCTTGGTGAATTACGAAGGAAGAAATATATTTAAAAAAAAGTATTTCTGACGTACATTTCTACTACAACATCAAAACTAAAGAGCTACTAAAAAATCTTGTAAGCAGCCATCTTAAAAGTGTCACACATCTGGGGCCAGAGTGATAGCCCAGTGGGTAGGGCGTTTGCCTTGCACGCAGCCGGCCTCTGCTGGCCTAGGTTCGATCCCGGCATCCCATATGGTCTCCCAGGCACCACCAGGAGTGATACCTGAGTGCAGAGCCAGGAGTAGCCCCTGAGCATTGCCGGACTGTGACCCAAAACGGCAAAAAAAAAAAAAAAAAAAAAGTATCACACATCCACTGTTAAAAATCCTTCATTTTATTCATTGACAATCAGTTTTGTTAGGAATCATTTATCCTATGGCCTCACAGTAAGTGGCCATGGGAAGATTTCTTAAAGAAGGTGCATTGGCAGGAAGTACTCAAGACAAAATTGCAAAACAGAACTCTTCTGTTTGTTTTCCATCCTTGGGAAGTATGGTATGCTCAGGAGTTGTTTTTGTGGCTTCACATTCTAGGGCCCTAGTGAAACCCTGGCTGGAGAACTCAGTTTTAACAGGGGGAAAGTGCCAGCTGTAACAAGGATAATGATGGCTTCTGCTAACCCAAGAGTCACAGCCAGCCCCTAAGATTCCTACATGGGAATTTATCTCTACATGGGCTGACTCTGGCCTATAATCCAAGTTTTTCAAAACATATTTTATTAAAGTTAAGAAGGATTTTTCTACTGGAAAGTTTTCAAGCATCTATTTTGTACATACACACGTTTTGTAAGTTGCAAAAATGAAAAAGTAGGGCCGAGCGATAGCCCAGCGGGTAGGGCGTTTGCCTTGCATGCGGCCGGTCCATGCCGGCCTGGGTTTGATCCCTGGCATCCCATATGGTCCCCCGAGCACCGCCAGGGAGTAATTCCTGAGTGCAGAGCCAGGACAAATCCCTGAGCATTGCCGGGTGTGACCCAAAAAAAGCAAAAAGAAGAAGTAGAAACTTGATAAATACCAAGTAATGGTTCTTAAGCAACAGGTTTGGCACACTGTCAAAATATAAGACAGCCACTTAAATGGTAGTTTTTAACTCATTAATAAGATATTCCAATGGCAAAAGCAATAGTATAGTGGGTAGGTGTTTGCCTTGCATGTGGCCAACATGGGTTTGATCCCTGGCATCCCATATAGTCCCCCGAGCTCTGCTAGGAGTTAATTCCAGAGCACAGAGCCAAGGATAAGCCCTTGGCACTGCCAGGTGTGCCCCCTCAAAAAAAAAAAAAAGATATCCAAAACTAATCATGTGTAATGAAATGTTTACACCAAAAAATTGACAAGATTTAAAGTATACATTAATATGCATGTAGGAAAAAATAGAAGACTGCTTATCCTGAGGCTAATACTGATGAATCTCTAGGCAGTGAGAGTACAGAATTTATTTCTTGCTATTTTTTCTTTTAACAAAAGTCTGATTTTCTAACTATCTAAGGTATCCATATGTCACATGAAAATAACATAATAAACATTTTTATCTTACCATTGTTATAAAAGTGTTTATTCCTTCAAAAGTATGTAAAAGTATCACTTGATCAATTTGAATCCTGTTATGCATCGATTTGCTTGAGCAGGCGCCAGAAACATTTCCACTGGACCCTACCACGTGCCAATGTAGCCCAATGGCATCTGGTTGATTCAGGAATATGAAGAGCCTCAAACCGTTCCTTCAGGGTCTTGACAAGAAAGTCTGACCATCTTGTAGGTGGGCGGTCCACGTGATCTTTTGACATCCCGTGGGATCCAACCATGTGGATCCTGTGGGATCCACATCCCGTGGGATTATGGATTCACGTGGATCCCATGGGATCCACATCCCTTGGGATTACAGATTCACCACCAGGGTCTCACCATTCTACAAAGAAGTGATCATTGATGTCAAAAGAGGGGTTCGACAGGGTGATACCATTTCACCAAAACTCTTCAGCGCCACCCTCGAGAACATCATGCGACAATTAGAATGGGAAGGAATGGGAGTGAAGATAGATGGTCAGCAACTACACCACCTCCACTTCGCTGATGACATCTTTCTAATAACACCAAACATTAGCCAAGCAGCACAAATGCTGGCTGACTTCGACTGAGATGTGGGAAAGATAGGTCTACAGCTGAATCTGAAGAAAACTATGTTCATGAAAAGTGAACTAGTTCCTGAGGCCCCATTCACTCTCAATGGAACAAACATCTCTGAATGCAGCAGTTATGTGTACCTAGGTCGAGAAGTCAACATGATGAATGACCTAAAACCCTGAGCTGCGCAGGGGAGGAAGAGAGCGGCATGGAATGCCTTCAAAGGCATCAAAGAAATAGCTAAAGGACAAAGAACCTCCGGCTCCGGGCACATCTCTTTGACTCCACCATTCTCCCTGCATTAACATACACCTCAGAGACCTGGGCCCTACGAAAGCAGGATGAGAATGCTATTTGGGTCTCCCAGAGAGGAATTGAAAAAGCTATGCTTGGAATATCACGCCCACTCAAGTGAGAGAAGGAATCCCGGAGTTCTGACCTCCGTCGCTATTCCAGAATCAGGGACGCTGTCTCACTTGCCAAGGCATCGAAAATCAGATGGGCTGGACATGTAATGCGATTTGGAGACAACTGCTGGACTAGAGCCGTTACCGACTGGTGTAAAAGTATATTTTTTCATATGCACGCCATTATTCATTGCCGTTCTCAGTACAATAGCTAAGATTTGGAGTAAACCTAGATGTCCAATGACAGATTAAGGGGATCATGAAGAAGTGGTAAATATACACAATGGAATACTACACAGCTCTGAGGAATGATGAAATCATGCAATTCGGGGCAACAACATGATGGAGCTGGAAGACATCATGTTAAATGAAATAAGCCAGAAGGAGGAGGATAAACACGGGGTGGTATCATTTACATGTAGCATTTGGAATAACTGGATGAGGGAATGTAATCTTTTAAAAAGGACAGATGAATTAGGAGAGGGTATACGGAAGAGAAGAAGAGTGGAGGGCAGGGGTATAAGGTGAGAAGCAAAGGGGTCAGGACATTAAGAACAAGGTGGTGTTAAGGAATAACAGAGCCAAATATACAAGCCACAGTCAACAACACTGAATTCCAGAGACCTCAACTTTAGCAACCAAATATAGAAAGGTGCCTGTCAACAGGCCAGCTTGGGGACGGAGGGTGGACATGGCGAGAAGCTGGAAACACGGGTGGAGGGAAAGGTGACACTGGTGGTGGGATGGGTGCTGCAATACTGTCTATCTAAAAGCTCTTTGTAATCACAGTGCTTAATCACAGTGTAATCACAGTGTAATCAAAAAGCTTTTTTAAGTATATATTCTTGCTCTATCAGAAAATAAATTTACACTATCTTCAGAGCAAATGGTTTCTAGTTTTCTACTTTGGTTGCTTATTTTTCCAAATTTTCTGAATACAAATTTTATTTCTTTCAGCATATTTACCAGCATAAGGACTATGTAAATGAAAACAACACGCCCACACTACCAGCACCTATAATGCCCTCCATTTCCCATACACTTATTCTATACCAACAAGCCAGTGATACTGATTCAATCCAGGACACAAGGCTCAGTGGCTCCAAGTGCTGCCCTGAGCAATGAGAGGCAAGTTCAAAACCCTGGGGCCTACCCGGGAGATTCTGACAGCTCTGCTATCTGGAACTGGGTGAGAACGAGTCTAGAAGATGGCTCCAATGTTTAAAGCACTGGGAGAGCAAGGGTGAGGTCTCGAGGTCCATCCCGGGGCCGCAAGAGGCAGGGAAGGGACACTAAGAGTCCAGCAGTCCCAGACCTGGGCAAGGAGAAAAAGAAACAGGTCCCAAGACTCAGTTTCCATCCTGATCACACTGGCTCTTAAGAGTTACTTAACAATTTCAATCTTTCTACATCTTCAGGAGCAAACACAGGAGAGGAAAAAAATATTAAAGCTGGAAATGATTGAACAGTGCTTAAAAATATACAAGGTGACAAGTGCTGGCGCCATTTGCATCATCTTTAGTATCTCTTCCAAAAACTTTAGATATTCTGTCCAATATTTATGATGAATTTATCAAGAAACACTGTTGAAATCATTGTTCCAAGAAATGCTAATGAGAAGACAGGTAAATCCTAAGTATCGAATTTCAAACTGATACAAAACAACGAGGGGCAGGAGACAGAAGGATGCCTTCAAAGCAACCTGGTTTCGGTAACAGCTACAGTTCCAAGACCCACTAGGCCGATCCCTGAGCACAATAGCAGAATAAATCCTGTGCAGAACCAGGTATGACCCACAAATTAAATCAAAGCAGGGCCAAAGGGAGAAGAATAGGACCCACCAGTGTATTGGACTGACACAAGTTCAAGGCAGGCTTCTCCTTTCTTTTGGAAAAGCTTTTCCCATAATTTTACCCCATTTACCTCTTCATCTGTGAAGTATAAAGCAGTAATATACCGATGATGCAGATATTTAATGGCTATTAAATAAAACCAAAGAACACACACAGAGCTTCTCACGTATGCTGCTGTCACCCCAAGTAGGTATCTTCAACTTGTGGAAGGATGTTGCTGACGACAGAGTCAAATGAGGCTAAAGATCTTAATTTTCAGTGAAAAGGAAATAAAAGACAGCATTCCAAAAAATTGAAGCAAAAGCCAAATATTTTTCACATTAAGAAGTGTATTTCTAATTACTTGATGCCTATGTAATAATACATCCTGCTGAAAAGCAAATGTGCTCTTTTCAGAAATAATTTCAAAGTGATTTGGTCCTTACCTGATGCTGTGCCTAGATTCACCCTAACTACTACTCTTTTCTCAAATTGTGGGGTTTTTTTTTTTTTGCTTTTTTGGTTCACACCCGGCGACACTCAGGGGTCACTCCTGGCTCTGCACTCAGGAATCACTCCCTGGCGGTGCTCGGGGACCATATGGGATGCTGGCAATCGAACCCGGACGAGCACAAGCCGGCCGCGTGCAAGGCAAACACCCTACCCGCTGGGCTATTGCCCTGGCCCCAAATTGTGGGTATTTAAAAAAAAAACATCGGTTATATGGGGAACAAATAATCCAAAGGTACCATTCAGACAAAATGGTCCTCACCTTCAACTATTCAGAGCTCTCCTTTTTATCTGTCTTCTCACTGCATTTATCACTCTCTAGTTTATGTTATAGTCATTTGTACCAGGTCTGATCTCTCCGCTTACATGGTCAGAAACCCTGTCTTATTCACCTTCAGATTTTTAAACAAAGCCTTGCACACACAAAAGAACGATAAACAAATAGTTAATTGAGTAAAAAAAAATAGCATGCACTAAAAATCATTGCCACAGTTGAACACTTGCACTATTTAACCTTTTGGGGAAAAAATAATCAAGCTTTCTAACCACTTGACTGGTAAGAATTATGCTATTAAACCCATCATTTACAGGCTTGAAAACCATTTAAGCATGCAAATCCCTCCTGAATGCTGATAATATGGAATTAGATTTCAAGTGTGCTGACGCCAAAAAAAGTGATCAACATTGTTTTGTCAGTCTTCATTAAATCATAATCTGCTAATAAGGCTAAACTGCACTAATAGTTAAGTTTACCTTGTGTTAAGAGCAATTCAAGCCAGAGTACACAACACAATGTGAGATGATTTTTGTTAAAAAAAAAATCCTCTTTTGAGATTACCTTTCTCTACAAGCAGAAAATCTACTTTGTGGATGTAGGGTCTGGGCCATCGTGTCTAAGGCTACTGCTGTACAGTAACAAGAAAACCCATTATGAGCAATTGATGGGACAAACATTACAAAGTGTGGGGCGGAGGCGATAGTCCAGCAGGTAGGGCATTTGCCTTGCATGCAGCCAACCCGGGTTCGATCCCTGGCATCCCATATAGTCCCCCAGCACTGCCAGGAGTAATTCCTGAGTGCAGAGCCAGGAGTAACCCTGCATCACACCAAAAAAAATTACAAAGTGTTACTCTGACAACTGTCTACACTGCCACTGGCAAAATTAGAAAAAGCAATTCACAGGACTGAGCAGTTAGAGTATCAACAGCATCTGACACAAAAGGGGGCTAAAAATTCAAATGATGCTTATCATTTTTTCTAAGTGACTGAATCTCATTAAACCACAGGTTTAATGTCAGAAGTATCTATTTCATAAAAACAATATGCTAATGGAAGTGCAGAGAAACCACACTACCATGTAGTGACAATATGTAAATTATGGTGGCCTATTTGCTACTTTTCCCCTCAGCTATATTTAAGAAGACTCATTTCCTTATCTTATACCAATCTATATGATACTCATTTCTTATAACGTAACAATTGCCACATAAAATGCACAAGAGAACATCTGTTGAAGAGAACATAAAAGGAAAAAAGGAAAAATGATATTTTAACTATATCCAGTATTAATTACTAAGGTCTAAAGCTGATCTTTAAACACAAAATTGCTTTTATTATCCTGATTTATTGCAGTATTGGTACTACTGTTTTAGACATGCAATATTATAGCACCCGATCCCCCACCAATGTGCCAATAACAGGACCCTTTCTAAAACCAATGATGCAGTACTTCAATTGTTAAGCAAAGATTTAGCCTTTTGCATCCTTAGTCTTTTGCTTACACGCAACACAGAAAACAGAGAAAAAGCCTACTTTAAGTCAAAAGGAATGTGACATTTTGAAAAGTAAAATCTTTCCCAGTTTCCTACTCACAGAATTAAGGTATGATGTACCTGGCATTGCCAAATGGGTGGAGGAGAAGGAGTAAGCCATATTCATGGCCAGTGGTGCGTGCGGCACGACACATTCACACACTACACACACACACACACACATACACATTCTCAATGGATACTAGTCTGTACAGAATCCTATACAGACTAATGCACTAATGCATTAAAACTCAGGAAAACTGCCTAGACTGTGAGGGAAAGGCAACAGAAATAGATGCAGACTAAGTGTGAATAAAGTGTGACTTAAGTGTGAATAAAGGTGAGTGATGAATGTTGGTGGGAGGAGAGGTTTACAAACTTTGTGGGAAATAAAGCTTCTTACACTGGTTTTCCTAGGAACTGCAAATGTGTAATGGCTCTCAAAAATTGAGGGAATGCTTTAATTCTGTATTGTTTAGGTATTTAGCACTTAACAATATCTGGATGGAATGCTCAGGAATTTGCTTTCTGGGAAACTTTTATCTGATACTATCACTTGATCACTTGATCACTTGAATCCCGTTATTCATCAATTTGCTCGAGCGGGCACCAGTAACATTTCCATTGGACCCTATACGTGCCAATGTAGCCCAATGGCCATCTGGTTGATTCAGGAATATGAAGAGCCTCAAACCGTTCCTTCAGGGTCTTGACAAGGAAGTCTGACCATCTTGTAGGTGGGAGGCCACGTGATCTTTGAACATCCTGTGGGATCCAGTCGATAACGGCTCTAGTCCAGCAGTTGTCTCCAAATTGCATTACATGTCCAGCCCATTGATTTTCGATGCCTTGGCAAACAAGTCAGCGTCCCTGATTCTGGAATAGCGACGGAGGTCAGAACTCCAGATTCCTTCTCTCACTTGAGTGAGGCATGATATTCCAAGCATAGCTCTTTCAATTCCTCTCTGGGAGACCCGAATAGCATTCTTATCTGATACTATAAGTTGCAGAATTTGAACACATCCATGCCCAGAAAAGGCTCCATTAACTTCTCCAGGAAGAAGATGAAGCAAAGCAATGGTTCCAGCATCTGTGACTTGTGCAGAGGCAGATTGTGCAGAGGGTAAATATCCAGCAGAGAAGCTGGAGGCAAGATCCGGCATATAGAATAGAGGCTGAATGATTGGATTCTAAAGACCACTGCCAGCTCTGTGTCACTCAGTAGGCTGGCCAACCAAAGTGCCCCTCATATCGCATCTCTAAGACAAACAATGAGTCCTACAGAGAGTGGGATTCTGAAATATTAGTTGCATGAATAAGCAAACGAACAAGTGAAGAAAAAAAGGCAGGCGTGCCTAGATTCCAAGGTCCTAAAGCAAAGAAAAGGGCTGGGGTTGACTTGATAGCACAGGAGTTAAAAGTGTTTTCCTTACAAGCAGGTTGGATCCTGGGGGGGGGGATTGTGGGGAGTTGAAAAAAGGGAAAGAGAAACAGGCTGCTTCAGTTTTGAAGACTGTTCAGTTCACAAATTATGAATAATAATGAAGGCTAGTTCTAATGATAAGAAAAAAAGTGTCTAACAATGACTTTCCTTTTCCTGAAAGCCAGTCTCGGCAGCCCACGGGCTATACCCCTATGCTCCTTGGGGAAAGCCACGCAGTGCCAGGGACCACACTTGGAGACTCATACATGCCCAATAAGTGCTCCCTCCCTTTGAGCTATTTCTCTGGTCCCAGGACTTCAGTTTTTCCCTGGGAAAACAACCCTGAGTTAGACCACACCCAAAGTGACTGTGAGGTTCCCCAGGCAAGTGAAAATTCACTGCAGGCTGTCTATGAGCATCAGAAGGAAGAGGTGATTAGGGTGATGGTAATCCATTCTGAGAGATGATAATTACTCATAGGGTTGGAAAACTTCATTGAGAGGTCCCCGAGGGAAAAAAAATCACAACGCATACTGTGTATACTGCCCCTTCGGGGAAACTTCCCAACTAGATGACGACACAAAAATGAATTCAATTTTTATAGCCACAGCTCTAAAATTGGCCCATTGTCCCTGTATTTTATTTACATACTTATCAAAGGAAAACAAACATGTAACTTCTCTAAAACTCATCCAAGTGGCTCGGATTTGGCCCAAATGGCAGAGCATCCACCTTCTTTGCCTGCGGAAGGCCGGGGCTCGAACCCTTACCCCTTTCCCAATGCCAGGTGTGGCCCTCAGCATACCGAAAGTAAATTCCAATTCAGGCCCTGATCAATATGGTGCATTAACCTGCTTACAATTACCTTCAAGCTGTTTTTCTTTGGTCTTGATATACCAAATTCTTAGAATCAACATAACAATGGTAGTGTTCTTCCATCATGAAATTAGAGCTCGCCTACCAGCTGCAGGGACCATATTGCCAGGTACTATATTTGTATTCATTTCCTCGAAGACTGAGGGTTTTTCAAAATATATCTGTCATTTCTCCACAGTGGCTGATCAAACCTGCCACTGAAAAATGTTCTCAACAGGCAACTTGTAGTACAAGCGTAGTTTATTTCTGTCAGACTGCTGAAGTGTGAAAGAAACTCATTAAAAATCTCTTACTGTGATCTTACATTGTAAAGAAGAAAAAAGAAAGCAAGCAAGAAAAGGCAAAGGGGAAAAAAGACTTAACGAAGAGGCCACGAGCCTGCAGACAACTGGGGACGCTTTTCCCAACACTGCTGCTGCTTCAGCAAACAGTTAGGAGACAGCAATGGGGCTTGGGAACGCAGCATCCTGTGGCTGCTTGGGGAAATCAAGGCAGTTTATTATGAAAAGTTAACAATGGAGATCAGAATGCGGCACATAGGACAAACAATACAAAACAAACAGTGTTGTTTACCTTAATCTTAAAACGAGGTTCACGGCACAAGAAGCTTCTCTGTAGTCTTCACTAGCATTGGGTAAGCCCTTCAAAAAACAAAACAGCAACTGCATGAAAACTTCATTGAGAGGTCCCACGGGATGAACATCAGAATGCACACTGCCCCTTCTTGGAAACTTTCCAACCAGATCGTGACACAAAAAGGGGAGGTTCTATTTAGCACTAGTCATCTTCCTGTCTAAGAAAGAATTTGACTTCCCACCACAGCTACTGGCATCGAGGTTTCGTGCGGAGAGCCCCAGCAGCAGGCAGGCACCGTGAACTAGGGGCTGCAGTCGGTGAAGGTAGGGTCAGACACCAGTCATAGAACTAGGTTCAATTTAGATTTTCACACTTAATCAGGCAACTGAGTAAAACACATTGAGATAAACCCTAGGAATTTGTTGAAAGATAAAAATCAAATTAAAAATAAGAATAGATCAAAAGGTAGAGAGAGAAAGGGAAAGAAGGAACTAGACTAAGACAGTAGAGGGCCAAGACTGTGGCTCTCAGGTTAAGTATGTGCCTCACAGGTGTAAGGTCCTAAGTCCCATTGTTGATGCTGGGAAACAGAAAAAGTATTAGTTGGTATAGTATGATTGCTGATATCTAATGACAAGTGTTTTATTCTTCTTCATATTTGTTTTATTCTCCCAGTGAGAGAGAGAGAGAGAGAGAGAGAGAGAGAGAGAGAGAGAGAGAGAGAGAGAAGATTTGATACTACTCAGGCCCTCCGGGCCAGGATACCCCACAGTGCTGTGGGGGCTCCAGAACAATGCCCAGCAATGTTCCAGGGACCTTCTGGAGCAGGTGCATGCTAGGTATGTGTCCCAACCACAGTCCTATCACCTAGACCCCTTTCCAGCAACTTTTTTAGAAGTTATTTGCCCTGTTTTACAAGTAGAAAAGTAGGTTCATAAGATGACTGGCCCAGCGTCATCCATGACAGAGCCAAAACTCAGGGTGTCTGTTTCTGGGCCCCACCTCCTCCCTGCACTATGAGGGCTGTGCCACGCACTGTGCATCACAGGGCTTGTGACCGTGCTTCCCCTGGTGCCTGACCCTTGAGCTGTCTGACCCTACCTTGGACTGACTACAACTCCTAGTTCACAGTGCCTGGTGGAACACTTAGCCTCTCACACAGTTCCATCCTCAGTAGGTGTCTGAACCCCTCTGTTCCGATGATGAGGGTGCATACCAGCACTTCCCAGCGGTTATCCTGGCAGGGTTCAGAGGACCATCTGAGGTGTCAGGGATTAAACCAGGGTGCCAGCTAGTCACCCTACCCATGTACTACGGACCCTGGGAATCTGATCTTAAAAAAAAGTTCCCTAAATCATGAAATCCTCACAGATAGCTGTGTCACAAAACACAGCTCAGGTAGAAGAAAATGAATTGAAAATATACAGGATTTGGAGACTAACTGGTCCCGAGGCTGGTGACAAGAGTTAAGTGTAACCACGTGAGAGCAAATGGGTGAGGCTTTCCATGCGTGGAACATCAGCATGGTGGGCTGCACTCCGTGTCCAGGGCCCTGTCCCCTGGAGTGACCAACGTCCCTGACTGCCACCCAACAGGATTTGTCACGCACACTGCCGTGTAACTTTTAATATCATTATTACTTCACTGGACTGTTACTTTTACAAGGCAAGTTGTAGGAATAAATGGGTCCATAAAATTCAATTTGATGTAAAAGGATTATGAAAACAGGTTAGAGAAATCCAGCCAAGAACCCTCCGCCCCCAAAAAAGGAGAAGCATCAGAAGAACTATCAATTAACTATAATGTTTTGTGGCTGGAATCTAACAGAATGGTGAGTCATTTTCTTTCCTTTGATTACTTTACACAGGACCAGCAATTTCAGCGGCAGTCTGGCAATCCTTTCTTGCTCTCAACCCTGTCATTTAAGGTTGGAGAGCTCTGAAAATCATGGTCAATATGACAGTCCTCTTTCTCTCCATGCCCATTAAAAGGAGAGTTTACAAGCCCCTGATTTCAGAAAACTACCCTGAAATAGTGTCTCTTTCTAAAATGCCAGTGTTCCCACAACTCTTTAAACAAAACATCTCAAGAGTGAATGTCTGGCAGAGAAACATACCTGAGGGTCGCGCACAGAGAGGCCCTGGATCTGCTCAGGCAGACTGCTGGCATTCACCGCAAGCTGCTCCGGAAGGCACGCCACAGCACCCAGGGGAGAGCATCATGAGACACGGTCACAGCAAGGCCCAATACCACAGACAAACATCGTACATGACCGGAAATAGCTGAAAAGCAGTATTTCCCACAGCGTGGCAGGGCCGCTCCTCCGTCATGTCACTCGGGCGGGAACAAGCAGGCCCCTAAGCTACAGAGGAGACGGCATGGACGCACTTATATCTGATATTTAAAACAGAATTACAAGATTCCTCACTTCAAAAATTTTATCTCAACTATTTTATTTCATCTGAACAGTATTTCCTTGTTTCAAAATACTGTTCAAGATAAAACAGTATTTCACCTAAACAGTTCCTTTGTTCCAAAATCGCATCTGAAGAGTTTACTGAGGGACTGCGGCAATAGCACCGGTGGGAGTTTGCCTTGCATGGGCTAACCGGGGTTGGTTACGCCGCCGCCAGGAGTAATTCCTGAGTGCAGAGCCAGGAGTAACCAGAACATCACCAGATGTGATCCAAAAGTGAAAAAAAAAGGTTTGTTTTGCTTTGTTTTAAGTCTCCTGATAAAAGTTGTTAGGATTAGTAAAGTCTACCCCTGTCTTAATCATCACTTTGATCAACTTACTCGTGGGATTTCAAACATATTAAACGTAGAAGATTTTTTGCCATGCCTGGCACTGCTCAGAGGGACCATATTCAGTGCCAGGGATGAATCCTGGGCAGGCCATGTGCAAGACAAGTACCTTATACTATACACTCTCTCCAGACATGAGTATTAAAAACACACTTTCCCCAAAAGAAATGCCAGTGTGATCGGGTGTATTTGTCTTTTTTTTTTTCTTTTTGCCTCTTTTTAAAAAATTGAATTATTGTGAGATACACAGCTACAGAGTTGTTCATGATTGTATTTCAGTTAAATCATGTTCCAATATAGGGTATATATTTCTTTTTTTTTCTCCTTTTTATTATACCACCGTGAGACATACAATTACAAAGGTGTTCTTAATTGGTTCTTGGTACTACAGTATTACAGCACCCATCCCTCCACCAGTGCCCCTGGGGTATATTTTCAAGTTGAAAACCTGACCCTAAATATAATAACCCTAAATTTTCCACCTCAAGTCCTGCTTTATGTGAACACTGGGCTGAATAAAACTTGAAGAGATAAAAATAAAAAAATAGAGCAAAAACAACTTTAAAAAAAGTTAAAAAGAAATGATATTGAAAAACAATGAAAAGGAATCCCATTTCAGTGTTCACTATCAGTTTTAAAACAATCAGAAGGCATCATAAACTCTCTGTGGCAAGTTTTCAAAACTTTTATTTAAGCATAAAATCTTTACACTGTGTTACTTCAAAAACAGCCATTTAGGGACCAGCAAGATAGTGCAGTGGGTAAAGCGCTTCAGTGTTGAGTTTCACACGGTGAACCGGGTTACAACCTGGTCCCCCAAGCCCTACCAGGAGTGATCCCTTAGCACAGAACTTGGAGTAAGCCATGAACACCACAAACTGTGACCCCAAACAACAAATAAACAAAAAGTAGCTATTTAGTAATGAATTAATTTGGGGTAAATATACTAATGTGTGCTCTTACTTGGAAAAAATATATTAAGAAATAAAGACAGACTTAGGGAAGATTTGGTTAGCAAACCTAGATAAAGCAATTTCAGTAAAGATGATTCTGGCTGATAGGTATTTGTATATACGCTATAAATTTTTAATGTTGTTATGTATTTTTTTTAATTTCTATAGTAAAATGTTGGGTGAAACAGACCATATTTGAAGAATAAGCTACCTGTATTCATTAACTAGCCATAGAATATTGGCCTACTACAAATAAATCTTGTTAAGGCTGACTGACTTCATATTCTTTTTTTTTTTTTTTGCTTTTTTGGGTCACACCCGGCAATGCTCAGGGGTTACTCCTGGCTCTGCACTCAGGAATTACTCCTGGTGATGCTCGGGGAACATATGAGATGCCGGGGATCAAACCCGGGCCAGCATGGGCCGGCCACATGCAAGGCAAATGCCCTACCTGCTGGGCTATCGCTCGGGCCCCCCCGACTTCATATTCTGATGCATGGTTTGAGCCATAACCCAAAGTCATGTTAACAATTAAGAGCGAAATCCACCCTTCACAGACTCCCACGGCATTTACTGGTGCTGGCAACTTTGCTTTTCTCTTGGGAAGTCCCATCTTCGGCAACCTTAATCGAAGGCTATCATCAAAGGTGTAGCGGCACTTAACTAGATTGGGGAGCAGCAGAAACCTCATATGCACCCCGTAACTTCATGTTATTTAACAGGACTGGCTTGCAGCTCTCACCAGTGGGCAATATGGGTGATTCCTCAGAAAACTGTGAGAGACGTGGAGGAAAGTTCTTGAAGCAGGGCTTCCCTGTGCAAAACAACTTTCTTGTCAACTAAATCCATACAGTTACCGTAAGTTGGCCATTCGATTAAGGCATGCCCGGGGGTATATATTTGTTTTGTTTTTCAATTTCTTTGTGTGTGGAGGGGGGGGAGCAAATCCAGGTATATTCAGAGCATATCCCTGACTCTGCACTCAGGAGTTACTCCTAGAGGTGCTCAGGGGACCACATGAGATGCCAGAGATTGAACCCCAGTAAGCCACGTGCAAAGCAAGCACCTTCCCTGCTGTACTATCTCTCCAGCCCTTGGGTGTATATATTTGTGAATATGACAACCACAGAAAGTTAATACATAAAGTAGCTGTAGCTCACCAACAGTATAATATAAATTTGTCTCCGGATTTTTTCCCCATTTGAAACAGCTTGCTATCTAAGATGGCAATCTGAAAGCACAGGTTGCAGGGAAGAGAAACACAGATAAATGTTGAACTGTCCTGGAAATAGGCATGATGGGACTCTGGGACTGGGTGAAAGAGAAAAATATCTCAAAACAGATGAAACAGACATTGTCTGTTACCAATTTTTCACAGAGCTGTCTCATCTTATTTTCTATTTTTAAAAATACTGTAACTAAATGCCATGATTTATCCTGGATTGAATCCTAGAACAGAGAAAGGATGTTGGTGGGCAAAACAGTGAAACAAGAATACAGTCTGGTGTTCAGTTAATAGTATTATAGCATCGCTGGTTTCCTGGCAGTGAAAAATATACCGGGGCTACAGATTATGTAGGAAATTAATCATGGAGAAACCTGGATGTGGAAAGCGTGGAAATCTGTTTCTGAAATTCTAGAATTATTTCGAAATGGAAGTTTATTTTCAGAAATACAAGAGATTTCTGGTCATAAATCTAACTTTTACCACCAGCCAAAACCGCAAGTTCATCTACAATAAGAACAGCTTTTAGAAAACGGCACCATGAAAGTATCCAGATGAAACCATCTGTGATACCAAGGCTAGCATTATAAATTTAGAGGTAGAAATCAAATGTTTCTCTCCATCTCACATGTATATAAAACAGACATGAGCACAACTTGATAGCCATTGGAGAAAGGAGGTGTTATTCAAAATAATTTTTAAAAGCTAAAGACAGTTTCAGTAATCATTAGGCAACAGCAAGAAGGCACATAAACAATAAATTAAACCTTCACATTGTCAATGATCTCCACAAAAATGAACTCAATCCAATTCTACAGCAACTATGAAACGCTCACAGTTAACCTAGCCTAGACTCTAACAAATTTTTCATTATACCTTTGGTGGGTCCTACAGGAATTTATCCAGTAAAACTTCCCACCTGGCTTCCTCATGATTGATCATACAGAGAAAACTTTTCCAAGACAAGAAGGAAACATATGTCTTAGCTTCTTTTTTCTCTTTCTTCCTTTCCTTTCTTGTTAACTTATTTCTTTTCTTGCTAACTTGTTATTAGAAGATAAACAAAATAAATAGTCGGAATATTAAGAACTAATCTTCCTAGACTCTAGTCTGGGGCTTTTAAGACTAGGCATGATTTGTGCGGTTTTTGGAGTTAATGCATCTCCATCTTCGCCACATGCACACAAATGGAAGCAGCATTTGAAAAATCAGACTTGCCTGGACATCATCCCATATCATCAAGTCACAGTCTGAGAACTGGGCCTAGCACCCACAGGAGTATGCCATACCCAGCATACTCCAGGCTCTGTGCACAGGGATCACACTAGCACTGCTCAGGGGCCTGGGCCATATGTGGTGCCAGGGACCAAATCAGATTTGCTGGCATGCAACCCCAGACCCCTGGACCTTACTACCGGCTCAGCCGTTCACCCTTAAAGTTTTTCGGGGTTTATTTGGACACAGAGCCAGAGCTGAAATTTTATTTTTTTCCCATTGACACATACTGGAAGGGCTGCTGGTGGGGTGGAAACCAGCTTTAGTTAGCTGTAATAAAAGCAATAAATACTGCTCAGTCAAAGGAACCACCCCCAACTGTGAACTTAAAACAAATGTCCATTTTAAGTCAACAATCTGGCTATAAAAGCAAAACTGATCCCCCAGTGTCCCCAAGATTACCCATAACTCCCCAACCTTGCAAATATCAACTTACATCGATTTATTTTTATGTTATAGTATGGAAAAAATTCCAAAGTCGCTGGTGGAAAGAATCAATATTAGGATACCGGCTGGAAGTTATTACATAAGCTAGGGAACTACCTCATGCAGCAGCCATCACATCCTACAACTCCCTGTCCTGCCAAACAGAGAACCAAAGTGTATAGTGGGCCTCTCTGCTTGCGTCTCAGAAGCCCACAAGGACAGAGCCAAACACAACTCACAGCAGAAATCAGGCACAGATTACACTTGTTCCGTTAGTTCCTTATTAACCTTTAGTCTATACTAAGAAGATGAAATTAAAGGTGAAACAAGGAAGAACCATCTACCCGTTACAAATTACTCATGTTTAAAATCAGGTTAGAACTGTTTGGCTGTGAACCTCCAAGCTGAGTGGCACTGGACTGGTGCAAATGCTCTTGAGGACTGTGACCCAAAGCTCCTCTGACAACCCCCCACACTGGCCTCTGCAGTCTCTGACCAAGGCTTTAAAGCCCTTGGGCACTCTGCTTTCTATTTCCTAGGAAGCTCAGCAGCTCCTTCCCAAATTCTATATCTATGCCCCTAAAATAGCACCTTATTGTGGAGTCTTGCTCTTGTTAAACACGAACCTCACCTGAATTATATACCAATTGAACTCCGCTCTACTGATCTGCTCTCATAAATACAATGCGCCTGTTAATGTACTTGCTTAATGTATTCTGCCCTATATCCAGACATGGGGCAGAGCTGCTACTTGTCTCCCTGTGCCCAGCTGCCACGAGGCGCCCGGGAGGGATGGCGGGTTCTAGCCCTGGCCCACCACCCCAGCAGAGCCACACAACAAGCCAGGTGACCCCCACTCCATCGGGCTGCCATTTTCCACATCCGGACTTCCTCTCGTCAGAACTCCACCTAGCGACAGCCTATCACAGCCTGTCTCGCACGGCCGTGCGGTTCATCTATAAATGCTATATTTAGAGGTGACTACAAGGGTATGCCACCTGCACGGCAAGCCTAGCAAGCTGCCCTGTTTTATTTGATATGCCAAATACCAGTAACAATTATATTAGTTCATTCCCATGACCTAATTTAATGGTTTGAGGCTCTTTATGTTCCTGGAGTGAATAGATGCCCTTGGGCTCTACTAGCATGAGACAGGACATATGGAGATATTACTGGTGCCCACTCTAGCAAATAGATGATCAACGGGAGGATAGTGATAGTGATAGTGATAGGTGTGTGTGTATTCATGTTGCTAACAAACAAGTATACAATGTCTTCTAGATGCAAAGGAAACTGAAACATGAATATAACTAGTTCACTTCCACTCACTGAGTGGCTTGGAGTCAAGGAAATGACTAAGCTTCGACTTAATTGTTAAAAAGCTTCTTAAAATGTAAACATTCTGGCAGTTAAATGAACCATTTGGCACAGACAAGCAGTTTCTCCCTCAATAATGTTTACGGTATCAAAATGCACTGTCAAGTCTGTATACCTAGCTACTTTTCACTTTTACTGAGGTATTACTGAAGCATAAAAAGAAAGAAATTTAAGTGGTAGCTTTGATAGTAACTATAAAACCTCAAAATCAGCAGACACCTCAATCTACAGAACTATAAGCAGACACAGCTCTATGTATCTACATTTTATCTGCATATGTGCCCCTCAAAAGACATAGACAAGAATCTTAATAGAAAGAACTTTATAACAGCAATCTGCAATCTCACCCATTTCAACCCATCCGATATAACACAGTGCATCATGTAAATATGAAAACCCAGTCTCAATAGCAATGTGGCAAGGTTTCTAAGATACAAGTTAAAAACAATCTTTAAAGTTGTTATAATCACATTTAAGTGATAAGTTAAGATTGCTATGCAAGTAGATGTATATAAATGTGCAAAAAATGTCTGGGTGGAAAAACAATGACAATCATATCTCTGCAGAAAAAATATGATGGAGAGGGATAGCAGAACAAAGCCTTTATATACATATATACGCATATATATATATTTGTGTGTGTATATATATATATATATATGTGTACACTTGATCACTTGACATTCCGTTATTCATCGATTTGCTTGAGCAGGCGCCAGTAACATTTTCTTTTGACCCTATCACGTGCCAATGTAGCCAAATGGCATCTAGCAGCTTCAGGAATATGAAGAGCCTCAAACTGTTCGTTCAGGGTCTTGGCGAAAAAGTCTGATCACCTTGTAGGTGGGCGGACATGTGATCTTTGACTTCCCATGGGATCCAGTTGGTATAGGCTCTAGTCCAGCGGTCATCTCCAAATCGCATTACATGGACAGCCTATCTGATTTTTGATGCCTTGGCAAACGAAACAGCATCCCTGTCTCTGGAATGGCAATGGAGGTTGGAACTCCAGATTCCTTCTCTCACTTGAGTGAGGCATGATATTCCAAGCATAGCTCTTTCGATTCCTCTTTGGGAGACCTGAATAGCATTCTCATCCTGCTTTCGTAGGGCCCAGGTCTCTAAGGTGTATGTTAATGCAGGGAAAAGCGGTGGAGTCGAAGAGATGTGCCCAGAGCCAGAGGTTCTTTGTCCTTTTAGCTATTTCTTTGATGCTCTTGAAGATATTCCATGCCGTTCTCTTCCTCCTGTGCAGCTCAGGTATTAGGTAGTTCATCATGTTGACTTCTCGACCTAGGTAAGGTACCAATAACTGCTGCATTCAGAGATGTTTGTTCCATTGAATGTGAGTGGGGACTCTGGAACTAGTTCACTTTTCATGAACATAGTTTTGCTGAGATTCAGCTGTAGATCTATCTTTCCACATTCTCGGTCAAAGTCAGCCAGCATTTGTGCCGCTTGGCTAATGTTTGGTGTTATTGGAACGAAGTCACCAGCGAATCTGAGGTGGTTTAGTTGCCGACCGTCTATCTTCACTCCCATTCTAACTGTCGCGTGATATTCTTGAGGGTGGTACTAAGAGTTTTGGTGACATGGTATCACTCTGCTGAACCAGTCTTTTGACATCAATAATCACTTCCTTGTAGAATGGTGAGATCTACACCATTGGAGATCTACATTCACTGGTGGTGAATCCGTAATACAGCTCATGAAGAATCTTGGCATATTGGGTTGGAACGCCCTTTATGGATAGGGCTTCGATAACTGCTTCAGTCTCCACAGAATCAAAGGCTTTCTTTAAATCAATGAACGTGAGACAGAGCAGCATCTTGAACTCCCCTAACAAACCTCAATGAACTTGTTACCGTGTGGATATGGTCGACTGTGCTGAATCCTTTCCGGAAGCCAGTTTGCTCGCATTTTTTGCCCTTCTTCTAATGTTCTGCCAATCCTGTTCAGGATGACTCAAGTGAAGTCATCCTCACTCAGACAACAGGCAGATGGGGCGATAGTTGCCAATGTCATGCATATATTCCTTTTTGAACAGTAGAACTGTCCTGCTGGTTTTCCTTTGGGAGGACACCTTGCATTCAGACAGGCAGCGTGTGAAGAGTCGAGCCAGTGTATTGATAAGTATGGATGGCAGATTCTTCAGGTGTTCGGGTCTGACTTTGTCTGGGCTGGATGCTGTTCCGCTTCTTTACTGACCAAATGGTATGTCAGATTTCAGAAGGGAGAACATTGGGAACGACATATCCATCCTGCGGAATTTGGTATGTGGACAGGTGGATGTGGCTATCAAAGAGATCTAAGTAGAAGTCATGGATAAACTTCTCCACTGCCTTTCTGGAAGATGTGATCGATTCATCAGGACACCGTAGGGCAGTCATCTTGGTCTTATAGTTGGCAAAGGACAGGCGGGTATTGCGAATGCTTTCCCGGCTTCTGCTGCATCTTCCAGTAATTCTGCTCTTCTCTCTTTGAGGTCTTCCCTTTAACACTTCTCTGCACTGTTTTGCTAGCTTGGACATGAGCATTTGGTTGCCAGAGGCTCACGCCTTGCCACATTGGCAAATGAGCTCAAGAGGTTTTGAAGACAGGCGTCCCTTTGTGTCTTTCTTTCTCTTGGCATTCTTCGTACAATCATGAGGGGCTGAACCAGTCAGTTGTATTCTTCATGGATGTCATCAATGATGGCATCTTCCCATGTTGCCGCAACGGTACCAGAGTTCCCAGTTGGTGATCATTCTGGGAGTTCTCTTCTTAAACTTTGCAGCCTTTTCTCCCCGTTGTGTGATGTAAAATTTGCACAAAAGAGACGGTGGTCCGATCCTGCTTGGAATTTTGGGACGACAGTGACATCGGTCAGGGCAAAACCATTGATTATGATGTGGTCAATTTCATTTTGGAATGGTCCACCAGGAGATTCCCAGGTCCAACGTTTCAATTCAGCCTTCTGGAACTGTGAATTCCCATAAATGGTCTTGGTGAACATGATGAACTCAGACAGTCTCTCACCCTGTTCGTTCCATTCTAGGTCATGGATCCTGATGTGGAGTTCTCCGGCCAATCTTCTCGGTCCTATCTTGGCATTAAAATCACTGACTATGATCTTGTAGGGTGTGATCTTTTTTATACAACTCCAGTTTCATGTAGAATTTCTCAATTTCTTCTTCCGTATAAGTGGATATTGTTGTGTAGACAATGAAGAGAGAAACTGCTGGCAGTGGGCCACATCTCTTCAAGTGTAATGATCCTATCTGGTTTGTTATGCATTCAAATGAATCAATGTTCATGGTCATGTTCGTGTTGACAAGGACATAGACACCACCAATGCCTATTTCATCGCATGTTCCGAGGAACAGTCCTCTGGTGTCAAAAGCGGTGTGATGCGATTGACACCTCCTTGTCTCAGTCTGACCAATGATGTCATACTTGATCTTTTGCACTTGCACCATCATGTCCTCAATATATGCTTCCAATGCCTGTGCACATGCATTGAAAGTACAGACAGTCATTTTAGCCCTTCATTTTGGCAGCCTAGTTTGGCTCTGAAATTTTATCAGGCACTCCTTGTTTGTCCTTCTTAGTGCCGCCATAGTAATGGCTCTTTCAGGGTCAGGAAAATAAAAATTTTTATTACTGGTTTTGGCATATCTAATACACATCAGACAGCTTGCCAGGCCCTGCCACGCGGGGTGGTATATTCTCAGTAGCTTGCCAGGCTCTCTGAGAAGGGTGGGTCGAATATTCATGGTAATTTGGAGATAAATCACATGGCTGCTATGTGTCCGCGATTTATCTCCAAATTACCATGAATTGCCTCCAAATTGCCAGGCTCTCTGAGAGGGGTGGGTCGAATATTCATGATAATTTGGAGATAAATTGTGTGGCCACATAGCGGCCACGCACAAAGGAAAAGCTGGTAACTGCTCTGTCTGGTGTATCTGCTCTGCCTGGTGTACAATTATATATGTACAAAATAAATATAAATACTTTCATTCCGCCAAGCCTTTTTACCAGCCTATGTTCCTTCTGAAAGGAATCCTTGACCAACTATTGAAATTTACAATGTAAGTACCAGATTTCCTGTTTCTCTAACTCAATTCATCATCGGGTTTTCCCTGATGATGCTCCATAATTACTCACTTACTCTGATACATAAAACCACATTATTTACTTGTTGATAATGGGTGCCATATAATTTTATTACTCCCTCTAACAATGCCCCTTTTATTGGAGGGGTTCTTTGGGGGCCCCTACCTGGTTATTCCCCTCTAGCTACTCTTTTATTGGAGGGGTTGCTTTGGGACCATTCCTAGTGCAGCTCAGGGGTAACTCCCAGCACATTCTAGAGAGTCCCTTCTGATGGTACTCAAGAGACCAGTTGGTGCTGGAAACTGAGTGTGGGCCTTCTAATTTATAGCAATACATATGCTCAGTCTGTTCAGCTATCTCTCTAGCCCTATTCACTGCTTTTAGAAGGTAAAATCTGGGGCGGAGTGATAGCACAGCGGTAGGGCATTTGCCTTGCACATGACTGACCCGGTTCGATCCCTGGCATCCATATGGTTCCCTGAACACCACCAGGAGTTAATTCCATAGCACAGAGCCAGGAGTAAGCCCTGAGCATCGCCAGATGTGGCCCAAAAAGAAAAAAAAAAAAAAAAAAAAAGATAAAATCCACAAGAATGAGAATGTTACACTCTTCATCACTTAATGTATGTTAAGCAACTATTAAAACAATGCACACAGGAGGTAAGTGTGTGTATATTTGTTGAATATGTTGAATTTCTAATATTCAATAATTTTAATTCCCCTCAGACAAAATATTTTTCTGCTTCATTTACAAAATGTGATTTGGGAGGGTGGAAAATATGGGACAACTTTAATGAAAAACTGAGTGGACATAGGAGACATCCTTTTAGACCTTCTTAACAAAGCTTTGCATACCAAATTTCCAGCTTTGTAAAATCCAAAACCAAAACAAAACTGGTCAAGAAGCTAACCATAAGTGGGGGAAAATTTGGTGAGTGTGTTTACATTTATACACATGATTCTTTCACAAAAATAAGAAGCCAGGCTAAAGAAGAAGCCAAGCTTTCTTGATTATAAAACCAGTATGGAAACAGACATATACCACTGGGAAACCAAATGAATTTAAAAACAGTAAAGTGCCTAAGATTTTCAAATTATACTTAAGATCAGTAGTGATTCTTGATCATTAGCTAACAGCATGCTTTCTATTACTCTTTTCTCTATACAAAAAAATATAAATTCTTGTCAAGTAACACTGCTATTATCTACATAAACAAATCGTTTAGAGCAATTTTACAAGTACACAGTCAAACACTGCATCACAACAAACTCATGTGGATGGGCCTGCTCCTGTCTGTGGTGGTGAGACAGGCTTCAGCAAGTATCTCTAAGCAATGATGTTCTTGGTGAACCAATAACTGTGCTTTTCTGAATTAATGATGCTGCCAGAAATCATGCAATTTTATTTTCTCTATTCAGAGGTGCTCTTGGATGAAGAAAAACCGCACTCCAGAGACCCTTAATCTAGAAAAACAGGAGAGTGGGTAAAGAAGAGAGCAGAGTGCATGTCACCTGTAAGATCATTCTACAAAGTCAGCATGATATCTACAGAGTGGCACTGCCCACTGCCATCACTCCTAACATAAGAGTCACTTCCTTGACCAAAGCCTGTATCTCCTGTACAAAGTGAAAAGATTAGTCCAGATGTAAAATCCTCTATCTATATAAAGAAGGAAACAGGATCTAAGACACACTTATCAATGAGGGTCAGGATAACTCTGAACATTATCTAGAAACGGTCTATCAATGTTTTGGGGGTGAGGGGTGGAAATAGAATCATGAGAAGGAGACTGTCACTCTAAGGCTCTCACTCTGGAGGGCTGAGCTGGCTACCTCCACTAAGATGAGCTGAAAAACTCCTTCAAAGGAGTAAGTGCAGAAGGAAACATCTGCAGGTTAAGAGCAATAGTAGCAATAGTAAAGCTGGTAGGGTGATGCCTTGCATGTGGTCAAGCCGGTTTGATCCCAGCATCCCACAGGGTCTGCTGAGTCCACTAGGAGTGATCCCTGAGTACAGAGCCAGGAGTAAGCCCCAAATACCTCTGGGCGGGGAAAAAACAAACTCAAAAGAAAGTATCTGCTCTTCTTCTAAAAATGTTTGAGGAGTAAAAGAAAACTATAAAACACTGCTTCAAGAAATAAGAGAGGATTTGAGGAAATGGAAACATATCCCGTGCTCATGAATTGGGGAATCAACATTGTCAAAATGGCCATACTCTCTAAAGCACGATACAGATTCAATGCAGTTCCTATAAGGATACCTGTGACATTTTTCAAAGAAATTGATAAACACTCCTGAAATTCATATGGAACAATAATACCCCAGGAATAGGCAAAGCAAGGTTAAAGGCATCTTCAAAGATGAAACACCACTAACAAAGCAACTGGAAACAAAGATAAACATGTGGGGCTACATGAAACTAAAAAGCTTCTTTATCTCAAAAAGAAACAGTGACCAAGATACAAGACAGTCCAAGAAGTGGGAAAGAATATTCACCTAATGCCCATACAATAAGGGGTTAATATGCAAGATATATAAGACACTGGTGAAACTTTACAAGAAAAAACAGCCAACCCCATCAAAAAGTGGGGAGAACAAATGAAGAGAAACTTCCTCAAAGAAGAAATTCAAATGGCCAAAAGCATATGAAAAAAGGTACATTATCATTAATCATCAGGGAGATGCAAATCAAAACAACAATGAGATATCATCTCACACCAGGGAGACTGGCACATATCCAAAAGAGCAAGGATAATAAATGCTGGCTTGGATGCGAGGAGAAAGTGACTCTCCTCAATTGCTGATGGGAATGTGGTTGGTCCAGCCTTTTTGGAAAACAATATGGATATTCCTCCAAAAACTAGAAATTGAACTCCCATTTGATCTGGGTATACTACTCTGGGAATATACCCTGAGAGCACAATAACACACAGCAGAAATACCATCTGCACTTCTATGTTCATAGCAGCACTATTCACAATAGCCAGAATATGGAAACAACCTGAGTAGCTGAGATCAGACAACTGGATAAAGAAACTGTGGAATATCTACATAATGGAAACTATGCAGCTGTTAGGAGACACAAAGTATGAAATTTGCCTATAAATGGATGGACCTGGAGAGTATCATGCTGAGTAAAATTATCCAGAGGGAAAAGAACAGATATAAAATGACTGCATTCATTTGCGGGACATAAAAAATATAGTATTATACTAATATCCAAGGCCAGGCAAAACATGGAGCAGGGGGACTTGTCAGTGGGTGGAGTCTACCACAGGTGTGTGTGTGAGTCAGAGGTTAGGTAAGACAGAGAAGGGACCAGTGTCCTAATAATTTTTTGGAAATGGTAATGCCAGCATAGAACTGAGCATTGGACACAGACAAAAGGATCTACATGATAACCCCTAAATTTATATATTGCAAGCCACAACTTGTAAGAGAAGGGAGAGAGAGACAGAGAGAGAGACAGAGAGAGAGAGAGAGAGAGAGAGAGAGAGAGAGAGAGAGAGAGAGAGGGGGCAGAGACAGAGACAGAGAGAGAAGGCAAATTTCCTACTACAGAGGCAGGCTGGGGTGGGGGAATCCGGCAACATTGCTGGTGGGCAATGTACACTGGTGTGTGATAAAAACGAGGTGGACCTGACAAACAAGGGAGGGGATGGGTGCTAGAACACTGTATGACTGAAATCAAATCATAAACAGTTTTGTAACTGCATATCTCACAGTGGTATAATAAAAATGAATAGACAAATAGACAAAAAATCAAATAAAAAATTAATTTTGCTTAAAGTACACTTGAAAAATGTTTGGGTTGGTGATTATTTATAGCAGAAAGTTGTTTTTTGTTTTTATTACTTGGACTATTTCAAGGTTCACACAGATTACTATGTCTCATTTAAAGATGCTCAAATCAATTCCAGAAGAATTAGTAAATCCTTTGAATGATAGTAATTCTTCATCATTACATATTGTAAAAATAAACTAAATGGAGAAAAGAGCTAATCAAATGATGACATTTTCCTAGTCATTTAAAATTCAAGAATAAGTGATTCAATCAGTCTCTGTTTTAATATCTTGATTTATTGTAGAATTCCAAGAGAGGAACCAAGCAAATAGTTAAGCAGGTGAGGTACCTTCCCTTGCAAATGGCCAGGCCTGGTTGCATCCCGAGCACTGTCAATGGGCCCAGAGCACAGTGCCAGTAGTGGTTGTTGAGCTGCTCGGTAGCCCAATAACCAATAACCAGGAAAAATGGCCAAGAGAAATTTCTCTTCTATGTCTGTTTGGAAGAGACTACAGTAAGACTACGAATCAAGCACCTACTCTGTGCCAAGGATTTCTCTATGTACTGATTACTTATGCCCATGATTGCTGCAATTGCCAGTAACTACATTATAAATATTTGTTATTTACATTTGATGCAAGAGGAAACTGAGGCTGAAAGACATTTTTTCTCCAATTTATAAGCCTGTATGTAACACAGACAGAATCTGAGCCTATGCACCAATTTCTTTTTTAAAACCTACTCCATGAGAACAAAATTTTGAACTCATCATCAAACTCTAATACTAACAAAGAGAGAAATTAAGCACAAATAAATGAATAATAATCACTACTTACCTCTGGATTTTCTTCTTTTACTCTTCGTGACTGTAAGACAATTATGTTGCCATTAATATAAGTATAAAGAAAATAAAAAATAATTCTGAGATAAGCTCAGAGGACCCCAAACTTATTTGGACTGCCATCCCCTTTATATTAAAAAAAAAAAACAGTACTGCCTTGGAAATTAACCTTCTTTTATGTAAACAAAAGAAAGGACCGTCCAAGGCCACCCGGCTACTACCCATCCATCCCCCACAACTGTGGGGTGTGAGCATCACTTGGGACAGACTGAATGAGCTCACTGTTAATGTCATTTATTTACCTTTTCTTGAGAAAAGGCTGCTTTTGCTTCTTCACTCTTTTCATCCATCTCGTCGTCACTCCACTCCCAGTCACCGTCTTCTGTTTTATGAAGGTGACCACTCGATCCAGGAACTCTTCTTACCTGAATGGAAACAAACCCACCCAATTCTTCACTAGTTGAAGGGAAAGTGCAGGTTGGTGCTGCTCAAGGGGACACTCAGTGTTTGCCCAGCCCCAAAGAGCACAGGGATTGGGGCCGGAGCCATAGCACAGCGGGTAGGGCATTTGCCTTGCATGCGGCCAACCCAGGTTTAATCCCTGGCATCCCATATGGTCCCCTGAGCACCACTAGGAGTGATTCCTGAGTGCAGAGCCAGGAGTAACCCCTGAGCATTGTTGGGTGTGACCCAAAATAAAAGCAAAAAAAAAAAAAAAAAGAGCACAGGGATAACCAGCGCTATTCACCCTCATCCCAAGACACTGTGTTCTTAAAATGCATTTCTATGCATGTGAAGAACAAAACACACCATACACCTAAGCCATTAAGTACCAGGCTCCTCTTTCTCTTTGGTTTAAGTTAACACCTTTTCTTAATGACTACATACAAAAGGCCATGTGGGAGACTGGCACATATTCAAAAGAGCAAGAACAGCAAGTGCTGGCGTGGATGTGGGGAAAAGGGGACACTCATCCATTGTTGGTGGGAATGTCGGCTGGTACAGCCTTTCTGGAAAACAATATGGACTTTCCTCCAAAGACTAGAACTTGAACTCCCATTTGACCCAGCCATACCACTCCTGGGAATCTACTCTGGGAAACCAAAAATACGCAGTGGAAACACCATCCCTACTTTTATGTTCATAGCAGCATTATTCACAATAGCCAGAATCTGGAAGCAACCAGAGTGCCCGAAAATCGATGACTGGATAAAGAAGCTTTGGTACATCTACACAATGGAATACTATGCAGCTATTAGGAAAAATGAAGTTATAAAATTTGCCTATAAATGGATGGACATGGAGAAGACTATGTTGAGTGAAATTAGCCAGGAGAGAGACAGATACAGAATGACTGCATTTATTTGCATGACATAAATATAAATGTACATATTATGATAACAATATCCAGAGTCAAGTGAAACATGTATCAGGAGGTCTTGTCAAAGGTGGAAATTATCACAAACGTGTGGGAGTCGGAGTTTAGGTAAGACAGAAAATGGAACAGGGTGCTAATAATAGTCGAGGGTACTAATGCCAACCTAGAACTGAGCATTAAATAGAGGCAAAAAGGATTCACATGACAACCTTTTAATGTATGTTCTGTAATCCATAGTCTGGGGGGGAAGGAAAAGAAAAGAGAGAGAAAGGGAAAGAAATAAAGAACCTGCCATGGAGGCAGGGCTGGGGAAGGGGGAGGGATCCGGGGATGTTGTTGGTGGGAGATGGGCACTGGTGGAGGGACGGGTGCTGAAACACTGTATGACCAAAACCCAAACATGAACTTTTTAATTGTATATATTTTTATTTGTATGGAGATGGGCACTGGGGTGGGGCGGGTGTGAAACAAAAAAACAAAAAAAAAAATAAAAAAACTTTTTATTTGTATATCTCACGGTGGTATAATAAAATACTTAAAAAAAAAAGGCCATGTGGTAGGCTTGTGTGCCAGGGAAATGTACACAAGTCAACAGGCTGTTGAGTGACAGGAGGCGGCATTCAAGCAGCCTAATGAAACACAGTAGACAGCAGTGCTGGTGATATAAAGCTTGAGTACAAAGTAAATATATCCTGCTGTTGCTTCTTTTCCCAGTTCCACCTGCGTGAGGAAAGACACACAAACACACACACACACACACACACACACACAACTTCACACCCCACAGTCTACTTATGAACACATGGTGTCACATTTATGAGACTCATGAAACTGTTAAGAACACAGCAAAATAACCATCTTTCTGGCAAGATCATTATCAGTCTTCTGCAATTATTTCTTAATATGTTTTAAAACTACAATCCATGGAGCATGTTTTCTAAATCCCTGTGGTTGAAAAGGCAAAGCTTTTAAAGGACAGGTTAACTGAAAATGATAAACACTGGTCAAAGACATTCACCTTAAAAAGGTCTAATTAAATTTGTTTCAATTAAATCAAAGAGCATATGACTATGTTGTAACTGTCAGTGATCGAGTGACTCAAAAAACTTCTGATGGAAATCGATTAACATAAACTTCTCCTCTTGTATTACAGATGAAATTATGAAAACTGAGAAAGACACCAAGATCACACAGCTCTAAGGACAAGATAAGTAAGGAAATAAAAGGTCATTAGACTCCCATTCAAATAAGCGTTTTCTTAGGCATTGGGATACCTGTAAAAAGTTGTCTGGAAATGTCCTGTTAGTTCTTTGAAAGTCTCTGATGATGTAGAGGCCGGAGAGATAGTACAGCAGAGAGAGCATTTACCTTGTACATGGCAGACCAGGGTTCGATCCCGGCATCCCATATGGTCCTCAAGCACCGCCAGGAGTAATTCCTGTGCAGAGGAGTAATTTCTGTGCAGTGTGTGGAGCCAGGAGTTACCCCTGAGCATTGCTAGGTGTGACCCAAAATAACAAAAAAAGTCTATTATGTAAAAAAAAAAAAAAGACTATTTTCCTTTCTAGACTCTACTTAGCTATATCATGATTTCTCACTATTCCCAAAGGAAATGCCATGTATAGGAAGCATTTACACATGTCAAATCAAGTCTAAGTTACAAACAGACTAAATTACAATACAGACTCCAGGTAGGGTTTCATTTATATTATTGTGAGGAACATACAAAAGCCTGCCTAAAAGAGTTGTGCTTCAATATAGAAAGCTGAAAACTCTTAGAGGTATTCATCATTACAGTCATGATAGATTAAAAAAAATAAAAAGCCTCTTACATCCAACCACAAAATTTTTATTTTTATCTAATTCATCCTTTAAAGATGCTTTCCATTTGCATTTTGAGTGACTGGAAAGACCTTAAGACTTAGTAATTCTACTGGTTCTTATAGGTGCTGGCACAGTACTTCAGGGAATGATGTGGAAATGCATTCAGGACTTTCAGAACAGATTGCTTGTTCTGTTTTCACATAAAGCTACTTCTAGCTAATGTTATTCACTGCTAAGAGTATGTTTATGGAGTAATACATCACTTGGCCACTTTGCCTGTAGGAACTTAGGGGTCACCAGCGCTACAGCCAGCAGTGCTCAGAGGACCGTGGAGTGCAGGGGATCAAATTCAGTGTGTCTACCAGTTACTGAAGCCAAATCCCTGAGCGCCCCTCCTCCCCATTACTGATTCTGAAGTTATTAAGAGAGGGACAAAGGAGAGAAAGTAATTTTCTGTTGACAACTACAACACAATTATTTTCTTAGCAACACTAGTCATGGTGATGGCAACAGAAGAAAAGCTGTTAATAACTGCATTTAAGAGAAAAACTTAAAAACCACATCGACAACACAAACTATTAAAGTAAAACATGAAAAAAAAAACTTGGGCATCAGGAAAAACAGAATAAAATTCTGCCTTTGCTGCAACTGTAGCTGCCAATCACAGGAGAGGAATCGGTATACTTGTCCCAAGAGATTCCACTACGGAAATATCTGAAAACAGTGTAGCTTCATGCCCTGAAATTTAGTGCATGTCTTCTTTTGGTCCTCAGTCTGTTTATAAGATCTGTCAGCTTTGTTTCTATAAGCAGTCCTCAACCACAGACAATAATGTGGCGGACAATAAAGCAGCAGTCATCTGCTATTTCTCTCTTATTTTAGAACTCTGGTTGCCTCGCTCAGTTTTATTGACTGAAAGAGTGAAAAGTAAAAGCAAAACATCTAGTATTACACTGAAGTAAATACTGGGATGGATGTCAAACAATAAGCCATGGCTGAATAAATGTACAAATGTTGATCGAGTTGACCAAGAATATTCAAAGTGTTGTGCTGATTACAGTAAGTAGCAGTGTGTGCCTTGAAGCCTTTAGCTCATCAAATAGAGCTTCTCCAGGAGTGCAATGCAGCACAAGCTAACCATGCAGACCACAGGCAAGCGGGGCGGGGGTGGGGACTTGGCCGGTTTTAGGACAGCCTTGGGAAGGTTGTATTCGGTCAAAGTTCATGGGCATGGTAGAGGTTCTCAAGGACTGCAAGGGGCCATGAAGCTCAGCACGGCACGGTGCCAGGCGGCTCCCTCCCTACTTCAACTCCCCTGGACTCTGCTTTCTCCATTTCACAGCGGCAAGGTTGAAAATGCAAGTATGGTAGGAACATACTCTTCTCAGTTTACTCCACGGGGAAAAAACAACTTGCAGCAGCATTTGATGGCATGTTTAATGCAACACTGAGGGCTGGGGAAGGTTCCGGGAAAGCTGTTTCCCAAAAGGAAAAGTCTACAGGGAAGTTTGCAGGGATGACAGGAAAGAACGACCACCAAGAACCAAGGCAACAGAGTTTCCCATAACCTAAACAATGGGGCTCTTACCCAGGAACTGAGGAAATGCCTTATGAAATAAAAAACTTTTTAATTTCATTTTCACACTCAAAAATGTGGGAAATCAGCCACAGTCTAGAATGCAGAGCACGGGTGGCTATTTACCCTCAAAACTCTGACTGCATGACTATTAGATTTCTCTGGTTCTATTAAATTGTTTACTCACTAGTAAAGCCAAAATGAGGTAGAATGAATTTTACTCTATTTTCTCTGCAAGGGGCTTAAAACAGTAATCCACTCCTTCTTAGGGAAAAGAGCTCCATCTGAGCAAGAGCGGCATTCATAAGCTCTCAAATTCCCGGTCAGAGCTGGTAATAGGGAAGTTAAATAAAATTTTATATTTCTAAGACAATAAAACAAACCTATTTACACTGTAAAAGCACTATTTTGTCCCTCTCTTAGAAACAGCGTCTTCATGGAGATCCAGTAAAGAAATGAACCTGAGATCCGGCAGGCTCTGGCTCTGACAGACGAAGGCAGACGCTACCTGCTCTGCCCTTGTGGCTCGGGTTAGATGTTGGAGACAGTGAAAGGAATGGCAGGAAATGACAGCAAAGAACCTGAATTGTTGATCTCAACTTTGCAATGGAGCCCTCTGAAAAGGGCTCAGAGAAAACTCAGGGACCCAAATGTGTGGCAGAGTCTCTGTTTTCTCCCTGATGCCCAAGGAATAAGGAGATCATGGAGAGGCCAAAGAATGAGTTTTCCCTACAAGATCTTCTACGTGTCTGAGGTCAACAGATTTTTCTCTAACAAGCTCCAGAGCAGGAGTGAAAGAGGCCCAAAGAAATACTGCCCAAGACTCTGTAGCATTTTCCCGATTGTACATGCACCCCCTTTCCAAGGCACCTGCCCAGAACCTTCCAAGGCCAATTCCACGTCCCCTGGAAGCGGGATTTTGGAAACTCCTGAGAAGGGTTTCCTACATCCCTGACCCTCCTGCACTCCACGCTCACTTCTCCGCCTGCAGGACTTACTGTGCACCTGGCTGCAGCCTGAACCACCAGGAAGCCAGAAGCCCGGCCGTCTCGACCAGCCGCGGGCCAGCACTGGACACGGCAGAAAGCAGCACCCAGCAGTGTAGCTCGGAGAGGTAGTCCACTGTCCCAGAGGATAAAATGTTTCTAATCAATTGCCATTTAGAATGTCCTTGAGGCTCTGCCAAGCGAGCAAAGCCTTCAAATCATCAAAAATTAACCCACACAGTGTGACACAGCAGCAGAGAGTTTACTGGATCTGAGACCTGACATTGTTCCTCGTGGCCATCTATCTTGGCATCTCAGACCCAACCCACTGCCTGGCTCGCTCTGCTCACCTCCTTCGTCAACCCCATCACCCCTTCTGGCCTCACCCCGTCATACAGGCCTGGAGCCACAGCTGCTTCGTCATTCCCCGACTCACAACACCCCTCCACGCTCCGGCAGCAAAGCTACAGCTTCAGCCCCAACCACCCTGCTGCTGGGTGCCTGCCACAGCCCTGTCACTGAAATGCGGTCCTTGGACCAGTAGTTACAGCACCATTGGGAGCTTGTTAGACACACACACACAACACACACACGCTACACACAACGCACACGACTACACACAACACACGTCTACATACAATGCACACATCTACACACAACACACACATGTCTACATACAACACACACAACACACACATCTACAAACAACACACACATGTCTGCATACAACACACATGTCTACATACAACATCTACAACACATACACCTACACACAACACACACATCTACACACATGTCCACACAGACAGACACACCACACAACACAACACACATTTACACACACAGTCACACACACAACACACACAACACAACGCACACTCTGCGAAAACAGATATTCTCTGGCAAGATGCCCAAGATGCCCATGGGTTTGCGTTTTCATTCTAGTTCTGTGCCGGACAAGCTTTTTGCTCACTGCCTCTCCCCAGCTGTAATGTCCGTGCTGCTACATTCTGAATACTTCGGATGTACTGACTAGCCTAATTCCCACATTTTCCCATGAACCCTCTTTTCAGGGCAAAACTGAAGCCTAAGGAAGTTCCACAACCTGCACTGCACTCTCAACCAGGACTTAGGAGTCTGACCTCAAAACTTGTTGGATTATTCCACAGTCAACCCCTTCAAGCTGTTACCTTCCTGCCGGGCACCGCGATCCAGCAACGTAGACCCCAACCTGCTCCTCATGAACTTTCTCTCTCTTGCTCTCTCTCAGTCCTGCCCCTCTCCCTATACAGACCAACACCCCCTGCAATGCTCAGTGCTCTCCGTTTACCTGGCCCACTGCAGCCTTAGTTCCCTCGGGTACAGTCACAGGGGACTTTCTATTTGTCTGCTCAAAGAAAGCAGATTCTCTCACTGTCACTGTCTATCACTGTCTTCCCGTTCATCATCGATTTGCTCGAGCGGGCACCAGTAACATCTCCATATGACCTGTCTCATGCAAGTAGAGCCCAAGGGCACCTGCTTGCTCCAGGAAACATAAAGAGCCTCAAACCATTCCATCAGGTCATGGGAATGAGGTCTATAATTGTTACTGGTATTTGGCATATCAAATATTCTCTCAAGGACACGAAATGATTTTTTCTTCTATATAGGCCGAAGTAGACCATTCAAGTTTATGAACCTGATCTATTCACTCATTCATCCTTTTACGTCACAACCAGATCTCAAGCCTCATGAACCCTTTACGTTTCTCCGATGTCTAATCCCCAGTGGGGCTGTAGGACAGACAAGGATGGGCCTAAATTCTGTTTTCTGCTTAACCAATTACTCGCACCTTTCATGGTCATCATTTTCATAAAGACTGTGTCTGACTGCTGCCTTCGCTTCCACAGCCCACCCTCACCCATTGATCTCATACAAAATGTCATCAGTTATAACCTGGTCCGCAAATCTCTTTCTCTGCAAGGTTTGATGACTTCAAAACTGAGAATCAATGCTCATCTCTGCTGCCACAATGATACCTTGTAGGCAGAGATGAGTGCCATTCTTCCACTTCATATCCTCTGCAAACCTGTGTTCACATGTCATCTTCTCTTCGATCTCTATCTCCTCGTGCTTGGAGATCTAAGAACTTAGAACTAATCAGCATCACAAACGTGGCTGTTCTTATTCCACCAGTCATCATCTGGCTCCTGAGAGAGCCCTTCTGGCTTCCTCATCAGAGCTGCTGACTTCAAAAAAATTCATTTCTTTGTCTTCCTTCCCAAATGCTCTGCTGTATATCAACAACTGGGAATGGTTATTCCCAGCTATGCATAAAGACACACTTGTGAGTGTTCCCTGCCCGCCGACACAATCTGACACTTCTCCAGTGGCGCCCACCTGCCTTAACACATCTTTGTTGAAGCCAGGCCTTACTGGCCCAGGAAAGCCCAATGTTAGAATTCTGGAAAATGCAAAAGACAGTCAGTTTCACATAGTTGAAGTTGTGCTTCCCCACCAGAGTGCTGGCTCACAATGTTGACCAGTGTGACTGCCGCTAAGCTTCTGCTCATGGAAGCATTATAAAAGGAGACAAAGACTTTTAACATAAACGTAGTGGCTATTCCTGGGAATAAGTTCTTTACAAAGACAAAAATCTCTATTTTATTTCTAAAGCCTCTCAAATTCCACCTTTAAAAGTGCACACAAATAATTTTTATGCACCAATGTAAACACTGGAGGAAAAAAAACATTACTCAAGCAGATGTGTGTGGTTGGGGCTAACATGCTTATACAAGCACCATGGAATTTTTAAAGTTTAAAAGATATCATTTAAAATAGTTTTTAATAACCTAATAAAATACCCATAGAGATATTGTGTTTTGATCTAAGGATCTAAGGCTCTTATGTTCAATCAGGCCAGAGCATATTTTGATATTCATATTAAGAAAATAAGATAGAGAAGTATTTTCATGTTTCCTTTATTATTAAAAGTGCATGTAAAATTAACAAATAGGATCAAGACTTTTATACCTGCTTTATTTTTGCAAAATGACAATAAATACCCTTGTGAGCTAAAATATGCAGTTTTATGAAAACAAAATATGTTCTCAAATTTCTTATAAATCTTAATATAACAATAGACTGATACAAACAAATGTTTTTGAAAAGTAATATCTTAATTATAATTTTTATTATTGATAAAATATCAAACATTTTTGGTTTGATAGATGGAGAACTACTGGCCATTTAACATTTCTGTACTTTTTAATTCAAGAACAGAAATATGTAAATGTATTATTTCTGTTTAGCATATCACCCAGATTCATGATTATAGACACTGTCTATATCTAGCATCATCTGAATTTTGACTTAATATGTCGTAGATTTTTTGCTTTATCATAAAGCATTTAAAATTAAATTCCACTTTGGGTTACAAAAAGAAAAGGCTCCAAATTTTCCCTAACCATCACACTGACAGAGTCAGAGAAAGCTCAAAATATGACATCTGGCAGATAATAAGCCCAGGATGTGATACCTCTGACTATTAATACATTTTACGACTTTTCATAGTCCAATCAGTCCAGGATAAACTTCCGAAAATGGTTCTTCCACAGTTGCCATAACACTAGGTCAGGCCTCCTTCAAAGTGGCTCCTTTGTCTCTCACGTTAAAATAAAATATCAATCAATCTTCCAGATTATAGAATCTTGTCTAGTATATCCTTCATGTCACCACCAGTCACACAAGTGTTTTCTTTACCTTTTTATTGTTTTTGTTTTGTTTGGGGGCCACAATGAAAGTTGTGCAGGAATTACTCCTAGCATGTTTAGCGAACCATATGGAATGTCAGGGATCAAACCCAGATCAGTGTGTAGTAGGCAAGCACAGTACTCACTGTACTATCGTTGGCCACACAAGAATTTCTTTTCAAAGTAAAAACTGAACAAGATTTCACTGTGTCCCACAGACTGATTCCTGACACCTTGGTATTCAATCTCTCCAGGACATGGCCCCAAATTACTTTCCAAATTTATTTCCTACCTTATCCATTTAGGTACCCAGCCATTCAGCTGTGCACAAGTCACATACTTTTAGAACTCCACCTTTACAGGAGCATACCCTTGGCTTCATCTAACCCAAATAACCTTTTGCCAATTCACCTTTCTGGAATTTTGCTTGTACCTTTATGTCATTCTCCTCTATTTCATTTAAAAGACAACCTGGCCAGCTGTTGGATACTTATGGAAAGAGAGCCAGCAGCCTTAATCTCTTGTAAAAATCATTTATTTGTTCCTCCTATCAACAAGTTTTACCTAATAATACCTACATTTCTGTTACGTTCTAGACAAAAAACAAATAAAGCAAAACTAAACCCTGGAGCAGTTCACAATTCTAAAAGGCAGACAGACAATGAAGCTACTGGTTTTCATAGAATGTGAGGCCACTAAAGATATAAGCCCCATGAGATCACAGGGGAGAAAATGGGTGAACACCTGCCAAGGGCCAGCATGGACGCTGGTGGTCATGGGCTCAGGAGAACTCAGCAAGTGGAACACACAGAGATCCCCTGGGAGATGCCAGGACCTGAGCTATGCTGCCTCAAGCATCCAGCTGCTTCCCAGGGCCAAACTGAGGAGGCTGGTTTAAGGAAAACACCTCAAAATGAGGCAGAACTGTGTGAAGAACGTGTGCAGTAACACTGACTGGTTCAAAGGCCCGAGGGATCTGGGCAGGTGAGGGCCAGTGTCCCCCAGGGTGCTTGAGGGGCACCTATTCCGGGAGGGCATAGCTGCAGAGCCGAGCTCTTGTCCGCTGTTTTTATGCTGCAGCCATCTTCCAGAAAAGGAAACCTTCTGCCATTTAATGGCAATACATGACACGGTGTTCCCAAAACTGCCAGTGGTTGGTTGGTAGATATTTTTGTTAGGTGGGGAAGGGGTGGTTGTGCCAGTAGCTCAGAGGCTACTCTGGGCTCAGAAGTAACCTTCAGCGGTGCTCAGGGGACCACATGCAGTGTTGGGAATTGCAACCAGGGTGGACAGTGTACAAGGAAGTGCTTTAACACTTGTACTATCTCTTAGTACCCAAGTATGTCTAGTTTCTTTAGATTTCTCTACACAGTCTAAAAACAAATGCCTGGAAAAATGCTTAAGAGGTTACACCATCCACCAAGTCAGAGGGTTTAGAATTCAGAAGGTGGAAAATCACCAAAGACTTCTAGTAAGTACTTGATGATCATCTCCAGATTCCTGAGCAGAGCAGAGGCTCTGCCAGGCCACGTGGATGGCAAAAGCCAGATAGAAAACGGCACTTCTACTCACTCTAGGAGTCTGCCCACAGGTGATCACCCCGAAACTGAGAAACTCAAGCAGCAACCACCACGGAGAGGCAGTCACACTTGCTTCCCTGGTTTCTCAAGACGCAAAGTGAAAGTGCTCCAGCTCCACCTATTTTCTTGTTTTTGCTTTGGGGTCACAACCGGATGTGCTCAGGGCTCATTCTGGCCCTGTGCTCACGGACCACTCCGACATGGAGTCTAGGGACTATATCGGGTGCCAGGTTCAATACCAGGCTGGCCACACGCAGCCAGCACCTTACCTACTGCACTATTTCTCTGCCCTCCCCCGCATCTCAGTTTTTTAAAAATTTCTTTGTTTTTTTTGTTTGTTTGTTTGAAGGCTATACCTGGTGGTTCTTAAGGCTTACGTCTGGCCCTGCACTCAGAGATCACTTCTGGCAGTTTTCAAAGGAACAAACCCAGGTCGGCCTTATACAAAGCAGCACCTTACCTGCTGAACTATCTTATATCTCTAGCCTCCAAGTTTCAAAATTTTTTAAAAGGCTTCAGTCCAAGGATCCAATCTGAAAGATCTAAGGCAGTGCCTCCTCAGTATTCTAAAACAAATCTAAGGCTCTTATAAGATCTAAACTCATGCTCTGCAGAAACTGTGTATTTACTGAGGAAACTTCTAAAAATCATAAAGGTGTTTTCATGCTACCTGGTCCCCTTCTCTGGTAGTCACAGGAGCCCAAGGTAGATGAAGCAGCTTGTTGTGGACATGGTTCTTTCTACCACACTGACGCTAAAAAAAAGGTTCCCAAGCAACCCACGGAGTTTCTGGGATATTTATGTTTTTGAAAGAAACAGAAAAATCCCGTGTGAAAAGCCTTTGACGCCTTAAGCTTGGATGGGCAGCACTCTGAGAAGGCCACTCGGCTGCAAACGCCGGCTCAGGGAGGGTGGCTCCAAGAGCAGACAAGCATTCTGAACAGGACCAGCACCGCAGGAAGCGGCGCCATGAAGTGCCTGTGGTGCTCCTCCTCTGCGCCTCCCCTCTTCCTTCACGGCGCTTCCTGCTCATCTGGGTGTGCGTGGGCAGATCACTTGCCCCTTCGGTCATGATCTCCTTTGCAGCCTCATCCAATGAACTTTCTGCCTGAGCCTGAAGCCTCATGAGATGAGACTTCCTGGAAGCTCTGAGAATGCCGGAATGTAAATTCTGCCCTTGTGGGAGATGTGAAGAATTAAGGTCAGATGGTAGACTACAGCCAGTGTTTCATCCCTCAAGGACACTCAAGGCAGTATCTCTTTTCTGCCCTGTTCTAAAATCTGTCACTCTCTCCTATCAAGACATAAACTCTAGTGCCAGCCTGCTTCTCTAGCTGGGTTTGTACCTTACCTGGGATCAGGTGAATCAAGTATGGACTCTTAGGACCAGGTGAGAAAAAGGGATAGTCTCTTGCTGCCATGAAGCCTCTGCTCAGGCTACTCCAACTCAGCCCCATGGGGGAGATCGGCCATCTGACCCTACTTTCTGTGTAAGGCCAGAAACTAGACTGCACAGGTGCTGGTAAACTCCTGACCCACACACGGAAGGAAACCAAATGACAATTGAGGTCTTAAGCTGCAAAGTTTAGGATAATCTGTTACGTTTACAGATTATCTGTTACGTTACAGATCTGTTACGTTTACAGATCTGTTATAAGAAGCATCAGAATCAGGACAAAGATCAATGAAATTTAATCTCTCAGTTACCAGTAAGCTTAGTAACTGGTCTTACACGATGCCCTGAACCCTGGCAGGGTTCCAACATCCTTGGCTTCTTGGTTAGTGCTTTCTGAACATACACATTCTGGAACTCTCAGCATTGAAGACTTTAACTGATTCTTTAAAATATCCCATGAAAGCACCCTGCTATCACACACTGAAATACAAAGAAGCGAAAAATAAGCCCACATTTACTAATTATAGATAAGTGAAAATAGCTAAATCTTTAACCTATTTAACCAGTAGTTCACATTAGCATTTTTTGACCTCTTGAAATTCAATGCTTATATAGTTCTGCTAAAATGTGGCATTCCGTGTTTCTAAGAATGTGAAAGGACACAACAAAGGAATGATGGTGTTAGAATACTCTGAGACATGAGGGGGAAAATTCTAGAGAAACAAAGATTTTTTTTTTAATTCAGTAACGACATTCAAAAATCTGGGTAGGTTAGTGAGACACTTGCAGCAGCAAGCGCAATAGATTTTCTAATGTAAAAAGAATCAAATTTGATGAATGTTGCTCTTCAGACAACGATAATGGAATTTTGTGCCTTTGAAAATCTAACACGAAAGGGCAACATCCTAAAAAGAATTTTCACGAGCTGGAGAGAAGTCATTCTGAGGCTGTAGCACAAAACACTGAGAAGCAATTAGATTTCTTTTGTTTTTCAGTCCTATCAAGCCTCCAATATGGCATCTCCCCAAGTTAGAGTGACAGAGAACAATGACAGCAGCTCAGAGCCAAGAAAGTAGTATCCAATCCTGCAACTACTGTCTCTGCGAACCACAAGCTCCTGCTGGAGCAGGCACCAGCATGGCGGTAACTTTAGCTAATAAAGAAAACAACACAGATAAGAAACACTCACTTCATGTAAAACCAAAAGGAAAAGAAAGAGAAGATAAATATTTGGTATTGCTGCAGAGTGAAGGTGCTTCTGGGTGCAGCTTTTATTCCAAGGTACTGCAAGAGATGGAGTGAGGGTGAGAAAGAAGAGACCACTCCTCTCTGTCCCCAGCACCCCACACAGGAACACAGCTGTGGGGACTAGGTTTTCAACAAAGGAGTCACTGTGCGTCCGGTAGCTTTATGGTTCACTTGCTCATGCCTGGATCCACTGTTATGAAATTAAACACCAATTTGGAGGTTGCCAGGAAGCAGTAAACAGGATTAAAGTCCTTTAAACAAACAAGGTCAAGGATCCTTGAATATCTCTCCGGTGGGCCTGCCTTCATCAGCTCAGAGAGCTGGGCCAGTCTTCTCTGAAAAACTTCTACTTATAGAAAATGGCTTCAGTCACTGCCAAATGGTTCCATCTAGCCTGCCCTTCCAGCCCACGTGTCCTATGGATTTCAGACTCACCGAGTCTGTTCCCACAATTATGAAAGTCAACTCCTTGCAGTAAATGTCTTTATTCATCTTCGCCTGTTTCTCTAGTTGAAACCTGACTGATACAATCAGACTAGTTCCTGTAGTTTCAGGGCTGAGGCGGGAACAAAAGGCAAATTAGCCTGCAGAAGAGCAAAATCAGTAACAGTATCCATGGTTGATATTAAAGGAACTCATTAATATCTACACAATGAAACATGAAGTTGACAAATAATGAAAGAAAGAAAACTAACCAAAGTGATTTCAACTGTCATAACTTAAGGCTTTTTCCCTTGGTGAGAGACCTAAGGTAAAGAGTAGGATCAGCTTCTTAACTAGCAATGCTAGCTAACATTAATATCATTAATGCTAACTCTGAGCAATATATTATTATTGTACACCATGCAATCTTTGAAAGCTTGTATAGCACTAAATCAGGGAACTGGCTTGCTACTATGACAAATAGCAAAATGCAATGACTTTCAGGGAATAAATATATATTCATAATCAACAGCAAAATAGGTGTACAAAACATTCTTGTAACATTATCATTTCATTAATATATAATTTTCAAAATATACACATAGATACAAATATTTTTAAATAACAGTATCAATACCAAGGAGCTTCTAACTGCCCGATGCATTTTAGCTATTACTCAATTTATGAATTCAGCCAACACTAATTGTTCGGGGCCACGTTTCATTATCTGGAGATACACCATGTGCCTCTGCCTCTTCTCAAAGTCTAAGAAAGGCAGAAAAGTAGTTGCTGTTCCTGCCAGGCAGTTGTTCACTGTTTATCGACGTGGGAAGTGCAAAGCAAAACATACTGCTGCTTTTTAGTTTTAAAATTAATTCTTGTAATTATGGGATAGTATTCAGTCAATAATGAATATAATGTCTCTTAAAAAAGACATTAAGAGGAAAATTCAAGGAGTGAATACTCAGTAGGAAAAGAGAGGACAGAACAATGTTACCACACAATAGAAAAATGGTGGGCAAATATATTCTCTCTATATAAGCCATTTATTTATGCACAGTGTAGTTCTGGAAGGACTCACAGACATGGGGCAGAGCTGCTACTGGCTCTCCCTGTGCCCAGCCACTCATGAGGCACCCAGGAGGGATGGCGGGTTCTAGCCCTGGCCCGCCACCCCAGCAGAGCCTTGCAACAAGCCAGACGACCCCACACTCCATGAGGGCCTCCATTTTCCACATCCGACTTCCCTCTCATCAGAATTCCACCCAGCAGACCAGCCTATCACAGCCCGACTCATCAAGAGCCACCCTGCAGCAGTCTTTTTTTTAAATCCGGCTCAGGTATGCTGATCCAGAGACTCACAGACATGGGGCAGAGCTGCTACTGGCTCTCCCTGTGCCCAGCCACTCACGAAGCCCCAGGAGGGATGGCAGGTTCTAGCCCTGGCCTGCCACCCCAGCAGAAGAGCTGATCACAGCCTGGCTTGCACGGGCGCTTGCGGCCACACATTCATCAATAAATGCTGGGTTTAGAGATGACTACAAGAGTATGCTACCTGCATGGCAGAGCCTGGCAAGCTACCCGTGTCATATTTGATATGCCAAATACCAGTAACAATTATAGACCTCATTCCCATGATCTGATGGAATGGTTTGAAGCTCTTTTTGTTCCTGGAGCAAGCAGGTGCCCTTGGGCTCTACTAGCATGAGTCAGGACTTATGGAGATGTTACTTGTGCCCGCTCGAGCAAATTGATGATGAATGGGAAGACGGTGATACAGTTCTAGAGGAGTTATAAGATTTAGGCCACATTTCCCCTCACCGTATTGTACATTTCAAAGAACCCTGATAAATACATCAAGGTATTTATGTATTTATAAATACCTGATAAATACATCTCCCATATCCTGAGTTCAGAACTTAGAAACAAGACCATATGCATAAAGGAGTCAAAATAACAACCACTTTAAATGGTGCCATCTGGGAACACGGTTTACCTGGTAAGCAAGTACATACTGCACACAGGCTTGAGGAGAGGACCCACTAGGTCCAGCTAAGATTTACCTATGCAGTTCCTGGGGGCAGAGCAGAACAGTCCTCCTCTGCACAGGCAAGGCTATAATGACCCAGACACCTCTCTTTGGGCATAGGGCTGATTTCACGAGACAAGGATGATAAGGCCTTGAGTTACATAAGTCCCAAATCTCCCTCCAAACTTACTGAGCAGATAATTGACTGGGCAAAGAGAAGCCAAGAATGTTTTGCTAAATGAACATGACACATTCCTCTTAGTCTCTCCACTCATTCACTGATAGACAGACAGACAGACAGACAGACAGACAGACAGACAGACAGACAGACAGACAGACAGACAGACAGATCTTTTGCAGGCTGGAGTGCTAGCTGAAAGATCTGAGTACCACCTGTGGTCCCCTAAGCACTACCAGAGTGAGCCTTGAGCACAGAGCCAGATACAAGCCCTGAGCATCAACATGTGAGGCCACCAAACCAAAACCTAATGAATAAAACAAAAACAAAGAGTAACCAATTCATTTAACCTAAATGTGCTCAGTTGGTGAATATACCAAAAATTTGTGGTGGTGTAGATACACATACACAATGAAACACTATTTTCCAGTTTGTTTGTTTTTAAAGAAATCTGTGTCTCTAGGAGAGAAATGGATATATCTTAAGAAATATATGCTGAGTGAAATTAGGAAGAAAGTGAAAGACAGCTACCAAGACCGGAGAACATGTCTTACATGCTTCAGACCGATTTTAAACCCTGCCTTCACAAAAATGTGACATACGAATAACTAAAGTAAATGATCTGGCAAAAAACAAAGAGAGAACTAGTTCTTGGACTCAGGGAAAGTTGGGTGGTCACTGTAGGAAGGGACATGGATGGTCAGAACAGAAGGCGGCTTGGTCTGACAGTGAGATAGGATTCTGGGGGCAGTGAGCTCTTACAGACAGGCGTGAGGCTGAGCTCTTCACACTCTTGAATAACAGTGTAAACCAATTATAAACCAAGTAACCAATTCCTATTTCTAAATCTGTGCGAAAGGATTTAGACTTTTTTCAAGACGTGAAAACTTGCAGCCTAAAAAAAGCCCTCAAGATCTAAAAAGGAAAAGGAAAAAGCAACCATCTAAAATTCTAACATGACAGAGAACATCATAATGAAAATCTGCTTTTATTATAAATGCATTTATCATTTATTATAAATTTATTATAAATCCTGCATTTATTATAAATTCTGCCTCTCGAGATGTTGCAGGTGTGGCTGCAATGCCCAGCTGTGTGGGCAGGTGGCAGACAGGAGGCAGGCTTGTCTACACACCCAGGACTCTGCCCCGTGGGCCCTTGATGGTTGATGGTCTGACATAGAAAAAGACTGAGCCCCCTGGGATAAAAACCAGAGCCAGAGCAGAGCCCGGCAAACTACCCATGGTGTATTTGACATGTCAAAAACAGTAACAATAATGGACCTCATCCCCAACAAATGGAGATGTTACTGGTGCCCACTCGAGCAAATCGATGAACAATGGGAAGACAAGTGACAAGTGATTATAAATGTGACACTGAAGAGTTTCTTTTTTTTTTTAGTTTATTCAACATAGTCTGGGATGAAAACAGACTAATTACAGTGAACTGCCAGTCCAGTCAACGCAGTCACCATCAAATTTTCAACAATACAGACACTGCAATAATAGGAGCTCCTGCTGGTTAATGCCCCACACTTCCCCACAACTCTTAGTCAGGTGGATGAGTTTGTGTTCTCTATCTCGTGTCTGTAGTAGAATAGATCGATTCTTTGTTAATCTAGTATTAATAAGATTCCAAACATATTAAGACCTCCCTGGATCAGGGAGGTCAAAGGACCAGAGCATTCAACCTGCATGCTTGAGATCTTAACTTAAATCCCTAACACCACCTGGTTCTCAAAGCATCAGCAGGTATGGGCCTTGCAGCCTGCAACACCAATAGGCCTGTGTAGCACCGCATCACCAGGGTCAAGCACTTTATGATGCACGGTGAGTATAACTAGAATGGGTTTCCAGCTTCCCAAGCAACGAGTGTCCCAAAACCCAAAAAAAAAAAAAAAAAAGAGGGCCAAAGCAATAGGACAGCTGTAAGGACACATACAGTCAACCCAAGTTCATCCTGGGCAACCCAAACACTGTCATGAATGATCCCCGAGTACAAAGCAACCTGTGAGCTTTGCACTCACATACCCCACCAAGTATGGGTCGCCACCCCCATCCCCTGCCAAAAATGTAAGAACATTTAGAGGTGGGAGAGCACAGGCCACAGGGGGAAGGTGGGGTTAAAACTATTTGGAGTCCTTAGAGTACTATTAGAAGGCAGCAATTATCTATTTGTTGAATAACTGTCAAAACACTTCCTGCTGCTCATGCACCTTGCCCAAGCAAACTTCGGACTAAGAGGGATCTTCTGCCCAGCCTGAGTCCCACCATTGTGTCCAGAAGTGACTGGGGTGAGGTACGGGCATGAATGGCCCAACACTAGCCAGTGGGCAAGTGTTGGCAATAAGAGCAATAAGGGAAAAGACAAGTCTAGGCCCATTTAGTTCCTAAAACCCTTTTTAAAAGTCTAGGGGCCAAAGTGATAGCACAGCCCATAGGGCATCTACTTTGCACCATATGGTCCCCTGAGCACCATCAGGAGTAATTCCTGAGTGCACTCGAGCACTGACAGGTGTGACCCAAAAGAAAAAAGAAAAAAGCTGAGGTCTATAATCCCCAGATAGAGAACCTCACTGCAACAAGCACAAAACTCTGCTCTATGAGAACATGCTCTTGCCCGTGAAACAACTGCTCCTAATGCCTATTTAGAGATGCTGGCTGAAAGAACCTATCATCCTGGGCTAAAACACAGGTACAGGAGAGTGTGGGGCCAGGGGATGCTTCTCGAAGGCATTTGATCAACTTCCCTAGATGATGAGTGACCTGTGCTGTCACAGGCCCTGTGGTTGTAGTGACATGGCTCATGGTCATGGCACAAGGAGATTAAAGGACGTAATTTATTCTATCTACTTAAACAAAACAGCAGTTGGTGTCAAGAAAATTCTGCACCTCCCTCAACGCCTATGCAGAGCCTAAGAGGCCAGGGAGAGAGTAGATGCCAAAAACAGCACAGTTGATGATCAAAATGCATGGCCTATTGCCTCTGAAATGACAAGCTAACGTCGGACCATGCTGGGAAGAACTCAGAGAGGCGGACAAGACCGCAGCACTTCCCCGACATCGTGTTCCCACTGTCACCAACTCACATCCCTGTCCTGCTGCCTGCCAAGAGCAGAGATATCAGACGGGCTCTCGGTAGGAAACACATGGTGAGCCGGCTTGCACTGGGCAGACGATGTCCTGCAAGAGTGAAGAGAGCTGGGGACATAGTACAGTAAGGCCCTTGCCTGCCAGGAGGCCCAGCCAGGTTCAAACCCTAGCACCACCTAAGTCCCCAAGCCACACAAGGGGTGACCCTACGCACCACTGCTGGTGTGGCATAAATCCCACACCACCACTTCCAAACAACTAAAAAGAAAAAGAAGGAAAAAGAAAAATCTGACTGCAGTGCAAGTCTGAACACACAAGAAAGCAGGATCAGTGATCACCTGGCACTGTAGGTCTCTGCAGAAATATTCCTCATGTCCTTTCTTCTCTCTCCATTGAATCTCTCTTACTTAATGCCTCTAGCTCACCCCCAAGTGCCAACTCGGGAGCTATCTCAGTGCGCTGAGCCCATGCCGGCATGTAGCCAGCAATGGGTTCCTTTCCTGGCACACCACATTGTCCCCTGAGCACCATGGCTGGGGTGCTGAGAGATGAACCAGGTGTGGCTCAAAATACAAACCAAAGTGTCAACTGCAGAAGGAGACAAGGAATCCCCTACAGTTGTTTTCCACTAGAAGGAAAATTTCCCAGCTGTTGCCCAGGTCCAAAGGGGTCAAAAAGGGAGAAGCCCCAACCCCAAGTGCACACGCTGACCACCAGCAGTGTCAGAAATGGGCTGGAATCAACCAGGATTCCTGAGCACAGAACCAGGAGGAAGCACTGTGCACAACTGGATGTGGCCCCCAAAACCAAAAGAAATGGGTAAGAAATAGACCTTTAGAGCCTCCTATTCTTTGAGACTACATTCTACCACACTCACTTCTGTAAAACTTTTTTTTTAATGGAACGGTTCAGAAATGCTGATAGGTGAAAATAGCATAATGAACCTTATTTATCCACTTCCAACAAGAAAATTCTCATACCAAGATTTTATTTCTATAACCCTATCTCCTTTTGTTCCAGTAATTTTAAAGCAACTTTAAAGATTGCATGTAATTTTACCTTGTAAATACTTCAGCAAACCTCTCATAGAAAAATGACATTTTAAAATAGAATCCTGATATCATTTTCTCAGATAAAGTCACCAGTTCCTTAGAATTTAATAACAGTCTTTGTTCAATATTGCCCCACTACCTCAAAAATGTCACTAAAAATAATCACTGAATCAAACCAAATCAATGAACATCTCTCAATTTACTCAAGCAGGATTCAGACAAGGTCCGCATGGGCGCACGCTTTATAATGGTTCTCATTCGAATCTCCTTTAGGAAGCTGCCTGGCAGAGCCAGTTGAGTAAGCTCTCATTTATGCCGGTTTTTCAGCCTAAAGGACAAAGTGAAAGCGTCCTAGTCTTCCTTCCTATTGCTGACAAAAACCCCATGAGGGCACCTTCATGTCCTTTGATTCTCACTGGGAGAATGAATTCCTGGTAGTAAACAAAATCCAGGATGAAGGCTGCAAGGTGGACGCCTCAACCTTGCTTCCAATTCAGTACCATAAAGAGCTGTGAGTTCTGCCCTTTTCATTCATTTGGTACTATGGGAAAAGGAGAAAGATATTGCTGAGCAGCAAAACAGACTTTGAAATTTCTTTATCAAAGATGCTGAGAAACTGTATATTCTAGATCATGTGTTTTCCAAAGACAGCACCTGCCCAACCACTACCTTTATAAAAGAAACAGAGGAATAACAGAGTTCTGTATTTCTGTAGAGGTCATTAAGAAAAGTCAGAGCAGATCTCCCAAGGCCACAGAGATGATTCTAGAAGCAGAGCACAGGCCAGCATGTGGGAGGCCCTAAGCCTCATGCCCCACACCTCATGTGCCCGACCCCCAGCCACACCATGTCTCCCATCTTTTGAAAACAACGCCGCAGGCCAAGTAGCAGCACATCTCTGAATCCAGAGCATTCAAGTGTCCGCCCAATCCCATTTGGGCAAAAATTTGTCAGGAGGGGCAACTGGGGTCCCTGAGGACTGCTTAGAGATCCCCCAAAGAAATAAGCAAAAATGAGTTTTTTAAAAACGAAAGCTACAAGAACTTCCTAGTCATACATTAAGGGTGGGGGCAGGGAAGTATCACTACAAAAATGAGTTTCCCTAGTACTTCAAGTCTCGGAGCTGGAGGCATTGTACAACCGGAAGAGGCTGCCCTGCAATGCGAGCACTGGGATTTGATCCTCAGCATCACCATAGGCTCCCCCACCCAAGCACTGCCAGGAGGGATCCTTGAGTTCAGAGCCAGGACTAAGCCTCAAGCACTGCCAGGAGGGATCCTTGAGTGCAGAGCCAGGACTAAGCCCCAAGCACTGCCAGAGGGGGATCTCTTAGTGCAGAACCAGGACTAAGCCCCAAGCACTGCCAGAGGGGATCCCTGAGTGCAGAACCAGGACTAAGCCCCAAGCACTGCCAGGAGGGATCCTTGAGTTCAGAGCCAGGACTAAGCCCCAAGCACTGCCAGGAGGGATCCTTAAGTGCAGAGCCAGGACTAAGCCCCAAGCACTGCCAGAGGGGATCCCTGAGTGCAGAACCAGGACTAAGCCCCAAGCACCCCAGGAGGTATCTCTGAGCACAGAGCCAGGACTAAGCCCCAAGCACTGCCAGAAGGGATCCCTGAGCTCAGAGTCAGGACTAAGCCCCGAGCAGCCCAAGAGGGATCCCTGAGTGCAGAGCCAGGACTAAGCTCCAAGCACCCCAGGAGGAATCCCTGAGTGCAGAGCCAGGACTAAGCCCCAAGCACCCCAGGAGGGATCCTTGAGTGCAGAGTCAGGACTAAGCCCCAAATACTGCCAGATGTTACCCAGAACTCCACCAAACAAAAAAAAGTAAACTAAGCAAACTAAGGTTCTCCATTTGGATCAGATCCTCTTCTCAGGATCTAATTCTCTCTTCATACCTGTCTAGTTAACTACCAGGAAAACTATGCATATTGAGGTGTCATCATTTTTTTCCTAATCCCAATCAGAATTCAATGACCATGATAGTCAGCCAAGGGAAAAGGAAAGGTAGAGATCACACAGAAAATTCAGGAAATGAATCATTAGCTCCTGGGTCAAGATGCTGTAAGAATAGAGCTACACAACCCTGGGATAGCCGTTGTTTGGAAAGGACTGAGCTATCCCTGCTGCAAGGGACGTCTGCTGCTCTCTCAAGGCCACATTCTACAGGAACAGCAGATAACAGATGTCAGTCCGCTCCACCCCTGTGAGAGAAATATCTCTACAGTCACACATGTAGTATCTTCCCGCCTTCTAAAAAGCTTCCAATGCAGAAAGCAGAAAGGCAGCTTTTCTCCAAACCTCAGCCCATTCCCACAACCCCTATGAAAGTCTCAGCTCTTCAGTACCTCTTCTATCTCTTCTCTTCCCGCTCTATCTTCCACCATGCTTCTCTTTGTGATTCACAGTTCTCATCTGAACTAAATGGCAGAGCCCCCACTTTCAGTCTCAGGCTTCTAATTCGCCCTCCTATTTCACACAGGGTGATCCTTGACAGGTGAATCACTGCACATCTCTCCTTAAATTCTTCCTACAGCTCCCAGGGATACAAAGAGAAAAGTACAAAGCCCCTAATGAAGACACATCAGCTATTTTCCTAGTTCCTGCCCCCACCCTGAGTGTCTCCCCTCTTCAATCAGGAAACTAACTGCTCCTTCCATACACAATCAAGTGCTGGTCCATGCTGTCCCCCGACATAAACTTCTCTTTATGTCATAAGCACCAAGTCGGCAGTGATGTTCTCTGTCACCTCATTCTCTGCCCTCCTTAACATACCATAGCACTATGCTTAGACCATCCCAACACAGTAGAATTGACTCTGTTGTTTCCAGACTCTTCCCAATCTCTGGAGCATCCACTTCTCCAGGTATCGGGCTCAAATCCACATTGTCAACTTACACTATTCTCTTGGGTTACAGAATTGGGTTCTCGCTGTGTGGCCCTCGTTACTTGATACAGGAACGAGAAGTATCCCCTGAGGAGTAAGTGTGCTTGTGAAAAAGCATCCTTCTAGAATCCTCCATGACTCAAGGTATAATTCACTCAAGGACCATTCTCCTCATCCACAATGTTCTTTGGAATATATACATATGTCTACTGATTTTTTAAAGACTTCCCCTATACAAAGCTCTTCAACATCTTTCTGATCTGTACCATCAGACTTTGAAAAATTAGCTATTCCTCTGATCATCACTTTTTTTCTCAATAAATCCAACTGTTCAGCTACTATCCTTATTATTAAATCCAAGCCAAATCCAATGTCCTTTCACGAAACTTCAGTTTCCTTATCCAGGACACAAAGTTCTGAACTGCTGATCACTTCCACCTTCTTGGTTCCCGTGACAGCACTTTCTGTTCCTCCTCTAACTCCTCTCTCCATCCTCTGTCCTATAACTATTCCCTCAGGACATTGCCATCCTCTCTAATGTTCTCCTTTGCACACTGTCCATCATGCTGTTTCGACAATCACCGCCATGGAGGATACTGCTAAAAATAGTCTGCTTCAGTCACAGCCTCCTTGAGGTATATAATCTAACTACCGGACACCTTCTAGTGGAAAATACCACAGAAGATTCAACAAACTGGCAAAAATGGCAGCCCATGAAATGGCAGCCCCTACTCCCATCCTCCTTTTCTTTATTATCTCAGATTCTTTGTGCTGTCTTTCTTGCTCTCCAATCATTTATTGGGCTCCTTCCAATTGCAGCAATTCAGTAACACTCTCTTCCTTCTCCACAACTCACACCTCGATGTCTTTGAGTCTCTCTATGTGCCGCTAGGCTGCCCTTACTGCCCAGCCCTGCCAAACTTTACAGTTGCTTTTACCACTTAACAGGACACCGACCATTAACTGCCGACAGCACCACATTCCTAACCCGTGGCTTATGATCTAATGCTTTTCACATTCTGAACTTGGCCCAGCTTTTAAATCTCATTTCATAATGTCTCTCCACACAGGCTTTTGACTCTACCACAGGATGTCTCAAATATGCCATATCATAAAATGTAATTATGTTATTCATTAAAAACAAAGAATTTGGGGTCCTCCCTCCACTGAGCCTCTAAGTTCTGAGCCCAAAACCTCTAAGGCTAAAATGAGCTGATCTGACTGATCTGTGACAGTCTCCTGCACAAAAGTCGGCTGCTGCTGCTCCTGGCGTCAGAAGACAGCAGAGGAAGGAAAACAGTGGGCGAGGTGGGAAATGTTCAAATCTCCATACCCAGGAGAAACGTGAAGAGTTTTCTTACCCCTCATGTATCTTTCTCTCCCCTAAGAATAACCAAACTTCCTAAAAAAAGCTCTTGAGGCTGGGACGATGATACAGCAGGTAGGGCAGCTGACCTGGCTGGTTTTTCAAGCCCATCGGAAGTGATCCCTGAACCAGGAGTCCAAGCAAGCCATTACCACAGCTGGGTGTGGTCCCAAAACAAGCAGAGCAACAACAAAAATCACTATAACCTTTATTCACAACTGCCTACAAAAGCAAGGATGTGCTTTTCTTACGCTTCTCAAAAGATAATTCCCTAATCATGTTGAAACGGCAATAGGAAAACCAATTCAGTATGAGACTAAATATCTCAAATCAATTGGTATTATTTCCCAATAAAAGTAACTGAAGCAGAAACTTTAATACTTGCATGTCTGCTACATTTTCTTTTAAGCATTACTTATAATATCTACTTCATTGCTAAACACAAGAGCTTTAGTGTGTATTTAGGGTTAGGGTTCTGCAGTTTTCTATTTTCCACATTAAGCAAAAATACCGTTCTAAATGTAACTACATTTTGGAACATTTTAAATTACATTTTTCGGGGGACCAGAGCAACAGTCCAGCAGTAGGGGCGTTTACCTTGCAAGCAGTCAACCCGGGTTCAATCCCCGGCATCCCATATGGTACCTCGAACACCGCCAGGAGTAATTCCTGAGTGCATAGACAGGGGTAACCCCTGAGCACTGCCGGTATGGCCCAAAAAGCAAATAATAATAAAATCATAATAATAATAATAAAAACCATATGGTCATATCAATAGATGCAAAAAAAGCATTTGACAAGATCTAACACCCGTATAGGATAAAAACCCTCCATAAAATGGGAATTGAAGGAACCTTCCTCAATATAGTCAAAGCCATCTACCAAAAGCCCACAGTGAGTATCATTCTCAATGGAGAAAAACTGAAAGCCTCACCCATAAGATCAGGGACAAGACAAGGTTGCCCATTCTCACCACATCTATTCAACACAGTACTGGAAATACTTGCCATAGCAATCAGAGAAGAAAAGAACATTAAGGGTATCCAGATAGGCAAGGAAGAAGTCAAGCTATTACTATTTGCATAAGACATGATATTATACCTACAGAAACCTACATTCTCTTCCAAAGAGCACCTAGAAGCAATAGATACCTATAGTAGAGTGACAGGGTACAAAATCAATACCCAAAAGTCAATGGCTTTCCTATATACAAATAATGAAAAGAAGAAAGGGATATTAAGAAAATGATCCCATTCATAATTGTGCCACAGACAAGCGAATACCTAGGAATCAGCTTAACTAAAAGTGTAAAGGGCCTGTATAAAGAAAACTACAAAAACTGCTTCAAGAAATAAAAGAGGACAAGCGGCTGGGGAGGCTGGAACTCGGCTCGCCCTGGGCCCAGCTGACTATGGGGGCCCCGAGGAGGGCAGATGGGTTTTTGGGAATGGGCCCATCACCTCTGGGGGTCCCGTAAGCAGCCGGATGAGACTCGCCCATCACACTAGCCACCATTTTCGCTGTCCGGACGCTGGGAAACTGCCTCACGACCAGATTAACAGAGCAAAACCAGTTCGAGCTCAGGTAGGCGGCTCCCAGAAGCGGGAATCACTGGGAATTCGTCAGAAGGAGTCAGGGGTCAGCCATTCTCCCCTCCATTTTGTCGAGTCTGGTGGCCCTGCCCAGGAGCTGCCCTGGGGCCATCAGCCATAGCATGAAGAGCCTCACAAGCAGCTGGGGAGGCTGAAACTCGGCTCGCCCCAGGCCCAGCTGACTATGGGGCCCCCAGGAGGGCAGATGGGTTTTGGAAGTGGGCCTATCACCTCCGGGGGTCCCGGAAGCAGCCGGATGAGACTTGCCCATCACACTAGCCACCATTTTCACTGTCCGGACGCTGGGAAACTGCCTCACAACCAGATTAACAGAGCAAAACCAGTTCGAGCCCAGGTAGGCGGTTCCCAGAAGCGGGAATCACTGGGAATTTATCAAATGAAGTCAGGGGTCGGCCATTCCCCCTCCATTTTGTCGAGCCTGGTGGCCTGCCCAGGAGCTGCCCTGGGGCCATCAGCCGTAGCATGAAGAGCCTCACAAGCAGCTGGGGAGGCTGGAACTGGGCTCGCCCTGGGCCCAGCTGACTATGGGGCCCCCAGGAGGGTAGATGGGTTTTGGGAGTGGGCCCATCACCTCTGGGGGGTCCCGGAAGCAGCCGGATGAGACTCTCCCATCACACTAGCCACCATTTTCGCTGTCCGGATGCTGGGAAACTGCCTCACGACCAGATTAACAGAGCAAAACCAGTTCGGAGCCCAGGTCGCGCGGCCCATTAAAATAGTGGGAACAGTAATGTCTTTTAATGCACTGCATTCCACGAAGAGCAGGAAAGTTTGGTGGGAGGGAGAGATAAAGAGGGAGAGAAATGACATACAGAACCCGCCAAGTAGTTGAGGTGTGGGGAAGGGGGAGGGAGGTGGGTACATTGGTGATGGGAGATGGGTTTGGGTGGAGGGATGGGTGTTGGAACACTATAGAACCAAGACTCTACATGGGCATCTTTCAATTGTATGTCTAAAATGGTGTAATAATATTTGGGGGAAATAATAAAATAAAATAAATTTTTTTAAAAAGCGAAAATAAAAAAGGGAAAAAAAAAGAAATAAAAGAGGACATGAAGAAATGGAAACATGTTCCCTGAAATTTGTATGGAATAATAAACCCCCACAGATAGCTAAAGCAATCCTTAAGAAAAAGAAGACAGGAGGCATCACCTTTCCCAACTTCAAACTCTACTACAAAGCAGTAGTAATTAAAACAGCATGGTATAAAAATAAAAACAGACCTGTGTGTGGACCTATGGAATAGAATTGAGTATCCTGACACCCATCCTCAAATACATGATCATTTAATCTTTGATAAAGGAGCAAAAAAGTATGAAATAGAGCAAGAAAAGCTTCTTCAACAAGTGGTGCTGGGGAAAATGGGCTATATGTAAAACAATAAATTTGGAACTCTGCCTAACACCATGTACAAAAATCAGATCAAATGGATTAAAGTTCTCAATATCAGAACTGAATCCATAAAGTATGTTGAAGAAAATATAGGAAAAGCCCTCCATGACACTGAAGCTAAAGGCATTTTCAAAGATGAAACAGCACTAACAAAGCAACTAGAAGCAAAGATAAACATATAGGACTACATATACTACATATACTTTTTTTTTGAGGTGAAGAAACTAAAATGCTTCTTCACCTCAAAAAAACAGTGACCTAACATATAAAGACAGCCCACACAATGGGAAAGAATATTTACCCAATACTCATCTAATAAGGGGTTAATATCCAGGATGTATCAGGCACTGGTAGAACTTTACAAGAAGAAGACAGCCAACCCCATCCAAAAAATGGGGGAGAAGAAATGAACAGAAACTTCGACAAGGAAGAAATTTGAATGGTGAAAAGATATATGAAAAAATGCTCATCATCACTAATCATCAGAGAGATGCAAATCAAAACAACGAGATATCATCTCACACCACAGAGACTGGCACACATCCAAAAGAGCAAGAACAAGTGCTGGAGTGGATGCAGGGAGAAAGAGACGCTCATTCATTGTTGGTGGGAATGCCTAACTGGTACAGCCTTTTTGGAAAACAATATGCACATTTCTCCAAAGACTAAGACATTGAGCTCCTTTTTGACCCAGCCATACCACTCCTGGGAATATACACTGGGAAGCCAAAAACACACAGCAGAAACACCATCTTCACTTTTATTTTCACAGAAGCACTATTCAGGGTTCAGATAGATAGCACAGCGGGTAGGCATTTGCCTTGCATGTGGCCGACCCGGGTTCGATCCCAGGCATCCCATATGGTCCCATGAGCACCACCAGGAGTAATTCCTGAGCAAAGAGCCAGAAGTAACCCCAGAGCATTGCCAGGTGTGACAAGAAGAAGAGGAGGAGGAAGAGGAGGAGAGGAAGAGGAGGAGAAGGAAGAAGAGGAGGAGGAGGAATAAGAGGAGGAGGAGGAGGAAGAGGAAGAATAGGAAGAAGAGGAGGAGGAAGAAGAGGAGGAGGAGGAGGAAGAAGAGGATGAGGAAGAGGAAGAATAGGAAGAAGAGGAGGAAGAAGAGGAGGAGGAGGAAGAAGAGGATGAGGAAGAGGAAGAATAGGAAGAAGAGGAGGAAGAAGAGGAGGAGGAAGAAGAGGAGGAGGAGGAAGAGAGGAGGAGGAAGAGGAGGAGGAGGAGGAAGAGGAAGAAGAGGAGGAAGAGGAAGAGGAAGAGGAGGAAGAGGAGGAGGAAGAGGAAGAGGAGGAAGAAGAGGAGGAAGAAGAGGAGAGAAGAGGAGGAGGAAGAGGAGGAAGGGAGGAGGAAGAGGAGGAAGAGGAGGAAGAAGAGAAAGAGGAGGCAGAAGAGGAGGAAGAAGAGGAGGAAGAAGAGGAGGAAGCAGAGGAGGAAGCAGAGGAGGAAGAAGAGGAGGAAGCAGCAGCAGCAGCAGCAGCATTATTATTCACAATCGCCAGAATCTAGAAACAACCAGAGTGCCCAAGAACTGATGACTGGATAACGAACCTGCAGTACATCTACACAACGGAATAGTATGCAGCTGTTAGGAAAAATGTAGTTATGAAATTTGCCTATAAATGGGTGGACATGGAGAGGATCATGCTGAGTGAAATTAGCCAGATGGAAAAGGACAAATATAGAATGACTGCATTTATTTGCGGGATATTAAAAAAAATAGTATGATACCAATATCCAAGGCCAGACCAAACACAGATCAGGAAGTCTTGTCAGCGGGTAGAACCTACTGCAAATGGCGGTCAGAGGTTAGGTAATACAGAGAAAGGAACAGTGTACTAATAATTATTGTAAATGATAATACCAGCCTAGAACTCAGCATTGAAAGTAGGCAAAAGAATATACATGATAACCTCTAACTGTATGTATTGCAAGCCACACTGTATAAGAGAGAGCGAGAGCAAGAGAGAAAGAGAGAAGTGAAATTTGCCTGCCATAGACAAAGGCTGGGGAGGAGGTAAATCATGGGACATTGGTGGAGGGAAATGGGCACTGGTGGAGGGATGGGTGGTGGAACACTGTATGACTGAACCCCAATCATGAAGTTTTATTACTGTGTATCTCACGGTGGTATAATAAATTTATTTTTTAAAAAGGGGGGTTCTAAGGCTACTTTCTCTGACTACATTAGGAGGAAGTACTCGAAACCTTAATGCTCTTAAAGTCAGTTTTTCAGAAATCTTCCATAATTAACTCTAATTTTGATCAAACCTTTAACTAGACCCTTTAAGGTACTAAGCTTTATACAAAATCAAATATATTCATTAATCAGTCTGATAACTTGTGTTTCTTGACATTCATAAATAGTTAACTAACATAGTTCAAATTATATAAAAACGTTCTGGGACTGAAAATGCCAGGTTGACACTGAGTGTTTCCATTTTTCCATGTCGCAATAACTGGGCAATGCTCAGAAGCAGGGCTCCAACATTTTTTTTTTCAAATACCAGAACATAAACTAGCCCCAACAAATGTTCACAGGGACTTAAAATCTCACTTTGCAACAGCACTGCAAATCCAAAAAGGACACCAGATTTGTTTCTGGGAACACATGAGAAGGAGATGCCATTGCTTTAAACTTCCAGGCTATTCAGGTTGAGAAAAGTGAAAAAGTAAAATGACCAAAGACAGGCTCTTGTAAGGAGAAAAAGAAATAAAAAGTGCCTGAGTAACGTAGATGGGCTAATCAGTCTCTGAAAAGTCAATAGCAGGCAGGGCATGAATCAATTTTTCAAACAGTTTATCATGGTTAATTGAAAATTTTGCTGACTATTTCAAGGTTTATATCACATCCACAATTGGGGAACTTGAAAATCGTTACAGCAGGAAGCCTTAAGACCAAATGAAGGTCAGCTGAAGTCAAAGCAACTGAGGAGCAAGTTTGAAGGGAGAGCAAACAGAATGTGCACATTCATCCTCCTCAGTGGGGAGCTTGCTGATTGGGTCTTTAGGAAAACCGGGATCTAATGGACATCAGGGAGCTGCATGATTAAAACAAGCCCTTTGACCTCTCTGGACTTCCGTTCTGTTGTTTATTTAATAAAGGAAAAGCCCGCAAACAGCTTACTGCACTGTATGGAGAACTCTGCTATGCAGAATCTTTATTCTTACATGTACTCTTACTTCATAATTCACCTATTTCAGGAGTATCTTTAACAACAAGATCTTAAACAACAGTGTTAAAGATACCCCTAGAATTCACCATGTGGCATTCCAAAAGGAACTTTATACCCCCTAGTGGCCACTCCCAATATCCCATTAGCCTCAAGTCCTAGGAAACTACTTCCTGTCAACATGGTGTTTCTATCATGGGTAATTCCTACAGAAATCACACGTTCTAGGTCATCCTTTATTTCATTAGTTATGACACCTGAGTTGTTTCTGCTTTGGGCTCTTACAAACAATTGTGCTATGAACATTCACATACAAATTTTGACATTGTCTCTTCGGCATGTATCTACAAGTAGAATTTAGGGCTTACATGTTAACTTTTGAGCAACTAACAGATTTATTTTAAGAGCAGGTATACCACTTCATATTCCCACCAGTGGGGAAAAGAACAGTCGATTTTCTCAGCATCCATGCCAAGGCCTGTGACAGTTTGAGTAAGCTGTTTGTGGGCTTTTCCTTTAAACTTATTCCTCTGAGTTTCCAGAAGTGGTATTACATTGTGCTTCATTTACATTTCCCTCTTTTGTATTCTATTCTGGAGGGTCACCCCAATAGTGCTTAAGGACTATCACTGCTCATTGCTTGGTGAGGATGGGGAGAGTATCTCCCCAGCATTGCCCAAGGAACCACTTGGTACTGGAGAGCAAAGCAGGCCTCTGATCATGCAGTGTTGAGTTGTCTCCTAGCCCTGGTGAATTCTCTCACTCAGTACTCCTGAACACCTCATGACGGAAGGTGTATTCCTATTTGAGAAAACCTTCAAAGCACCGGACACACTTTTTAGGAAGGCCTAATAGGAAGGAAGCTCCCTTTGAGCTGTGATATTTAGGAACCATATTTTTTTTTTGGGTGGGTCACACGCAGAGGTGCTCAGGGGTTACTCCCTGCCTCTGCACTCAGCAATCACTCCTGGCAGTGTCAGGGGACAATATGGGGTGCTGGAGATGTAACCTGGATTGGCCGTGTACAAGACAAGCATCCTACTTGCTGTACTATCGTTCTGACTCCTCAGGGACGATACATGTATTTTTCACTGCTTTATATTTTCACTTCTTTAAATTTTTATTCATACTGTAGGTGAACTATATAAAACCACCCATTTGGGAACTCCAAAGAGGGAAATTTGATGTTATTTTCTGAATTAAACTTATTCCTAACCTTATAATTTTTTGTTGTTGTGTAGTTTGCTTTTGTTTGTTCATTGTTCAGGGGACAATGTTGAGTGACAGAGATAGAGCCTGTAGGCCCCATGTAATGCAAAGGCGCTACCAGCTGTACTCTCCCTAGTCTCAACTTTTTATTTTTCTATCTCAAGTTCCTAAGCCTTTCCCTTCTTATTATCATCCAGGAAATAGATTTTATCCAGACTCCAGTTTTGCATATTTTAAGCCACCTCCAATATATTCTAAAATTAAGTGACACAGTAAAGAAGTAAACACAACCAAATGTTTTCAAGCAGTTATCATCAGCCCTCAGCTGCAGGGCCTTTCGTTAGACTGTGTTCTTTCCAAAGCAGATTATACCCCAGGAAACAGAAAACACTGCCCTTCTCTCTACCTTGGCAGGACTGAAGATGCTCTAATAATATACCAAATTAGTTAGGGTTTCCAAAATAGTTGGAGAAAGAGAAGACGGGCTGTCACTGCCCAGTAAGGTAAAAGTAAGAAAGCCATGATTCATCTGTAAACTCATGAATCATGCAAAGGTTGTTCCTCTTAGAGTATCTCTTTAAGAGTTTTCCCTTTTTTAGTTACATAGAAAATTTCTCAATATTTTTTGATGAGTGAATGCTGCTACTGAAGACTCAGCTCTTGGAATGTGGCAACCACCTAGGAAGAGGTGCTCAACAATTTCATCAACTGCTTTTCTTGTACTGACTTAGACCACACCATGTGTTCATATGCCTTAAGAAAGTGTTCTCGTTTCTGAGATTTTACCTAACTGAAGGAGACCACTGAACTTGTACTGAAAGAAGTATTCACTCAAATCAAAAAATTATCACCCACAAATGGCCAACGAATTCAGCGCTGATTAAATATATTATGCAACATGCACAGAAACAACTATTCTCTCAACTGTCACTAAAGAATACAGAGAATCACACCAGTTAGCAAAAGGAAAATCTCAATGTTATGTTGAAGAAAGGTAAGGTAACCAGCAGCTGGTTAGTGTACAACTGCACTAGTCTACCCATATATACATAGGTTTATATTCATAACCAGATAACTGGAAAGACCTAAAACAAAATGTCAACAGTAGCTATCTCTTAATTGATATTTTAGGGAATTTAGACTTTTATCTAATTTCCTCTGCTTTAAAAATGAATCCCACAATGTGCATGGTCCAAAGCACTATAAAATAATACAAAACAGGGAGGGGGAGCTTTTCTTAAACAGCTGATAATCCTTCTGGCGAGGCCAGGCATCACAAAAAGAAATTATTAAGTTGCAAGTAATACAAATGAAACTTCATAATGAATAGGTGTGTTATATACCATAAAAATTCAGAGAAGAAAAGCAACACAAATTGTGAAGCTCAGAGTCCGTAAGAATGACAAGTTTTGTGCGTCTGGGTAAAGTTTGTCTAAGAATGGAACAGAAGAAAGCATTCCTTTCAGAAATTCAGAAAATGAGTCTGGTGCAAAAATATCTATTTCCTCTTTCCTAAGGCAACTAGTTAATTTTCCTAATTAACATAATGGTTAACTTAGCCTACTCTTCTTCTTGAAGAGTAGGAGAGTCCTAAAACCCACAACATTTCAGAAGATGATTTCATAATATCTCCCAAATCATATCCATTTAGAGTCTATGATCCTGCACTAGTAGCTTCAGCATTTATCACAGAGAAAAAACGTAAGCCATATGCATCAAGTCATACTCATACACAAATAACTGATGAAGTAATGCCTGTGGTTGTGAAGTTTAAGAAACACCCAGATGTCCAAAGACAGGGAACTGGTTAAATTACACTGTCTTAAACAAGAGAAATATCCGGGGGGGGGGTATGGGGGCAAGGCAAAGAAATGGACAACACTTACCTTTCCGGGTTAAAATAAAACTAAGATCACGTTTGTACCAAACACATGTTTGTTCACATCAAACAAGCAAGATGTAGAAAACAATTTCAAAATTCGTTTGATGCAGAAAACAAATTCCGGCAGTGGCAGGCAGGATGGATTTTCAAATTGCTATTTCTTTATGACCTTGACTTTGTGTGAAAAAAAATTCATTAACATGAGAAAAAGAGAACCCATTCTACACTACTCTGTCCAATCAACTTGTAGAACTTCTCCATGCTCTCTTCCAATCTCCTATTCACTGAGAATAAAACCAGGGCCGTGTTCCACTGGGGCTGAAATAACAGAGCAATTCAACAATTTGCAAACTTGCTTTGACCTATGCAGGTACCTTAAAGTCATTATATCAAACAACTAAGTAAGCATATGAGACTTTGGAAAGACAAACTCCCTGGTTTTAATGGCCATATTTCTGAAAATCCCTGCACTGTGAAGTTACCTAATTGGCACAGAAATAAAGGTTCATGGAAAAGGAACCTGGACTTGTAAAGTTGATTTCAAATGCAATTTGGGCTTATAAGGGGCAACTGTACAGCCTGAAAAATTAAAGCAAAAACTTTAACAAGCAATTGCATTTCTTAGAGGAAAAAAACATCTACAGGAAATACCAATCATGTCTTTAGAAGGATTGTGTGAGCCATACACATTTAATTGAGTTTTTTTAAGTCAGGGTTTGTGGAACTCATAAACAAAAGGAGAAGACCTTGTGTGAGTAATGAGTTCAATCTGGACGGCATAAAATTGGGTATGTCCTACTGAAAGCCATATTTATTCTGGAACCTCACTATAGCACAGAAATTCAAGATAAGAATTCTGTCTTCCCAAGGTTGCCCCCTCTCTCACCTCTTTTTATTCAATATAGTACTGGAAGTACTTGCCATAGCAATCAGAGAAGAAAAAGAACATCAAGGGCATCCAGATAGGCAAGGAAGAAGTCAAGCTATCATTATTTGCAGATGACATGATATTATACCTAGAGAACCCTAAACTCTCTACCAAAAAACTCCTAGAAACAATAGACGCATATAGTAGAGTGGCAGGATACAAAATCAACACCCAAAAGTCGGTGGCTTTCCTATATACAAATAACGAAAGAGAAGAAAGGGATATTAAGGAAACTATTCCATTCACAATTGTGCCACAGAAAATCAAATACCTAGGAATCAACTTACCCAAGTATGTAAAGGACCTGTACAAGGGAAAACTACAAGACACTGCTCCAAGAGATAAAAGAGGACACAAGGAAATGGAAACACATTCCCTGTTCATGGATGGGGAGAATCAACATTGTCAAAATGGTAATACTCCCTAGAGCTCTGTACAGATTCAATGCAGTCCCTATAAGGATACCCATGACATTCTTCAAAGAAATTGACCAAACGCTCCTGAGATTTGTATGGAACAATAAACCCCCAAGGATAGCTAAAGCAATCCTCGGAAAAAGAAGATGGGAGGCATCACCTTTCCCAACTTCAAACTGTACTACAAGGCAGTAGTAATTAAAACAGCATGGTATTGGAATAAAAACAGACCTGTGGACCTATGGAATAGAATTGAGTATCCTGACACCCAACCTCAAACACATGATCATTTAATCTTTGATAAAGGTGCAATGAGTCTAAAATGGAGTAAGGAAAGCCTCTTCAACAAGTGGTGTTGGGAAAACTGGGCAGCAACATGTAAAAAATGAATTTGGACCTGTGTCTAACACCATGCACAAAAATCAGATCAAAATGGACTAAAGATCTCAATATCAGACTTGAATCCATAAAAGTACATTGAAGAAAATATAGGAAAAACCCTCCACGACATTGAAGCTAAAGGCATCTTCAAAGGTGAAACATCACTAACAAAGCAACTAGAAGAAAAGATAAACATATGGGACTACATGAAACTGAAAAGCTTCTGCACCTCAAAAGAAACAGTGACTAAGATACAAAAGCAGTCCACAGAATGGGAAAGAATATTCACCCAATACCCATCTGATAAGGGGTTAATATCCAGGATATATCAGGCACTGGTAGATCTTTACAAGAAGAAAACAAACAACCCCATCAAAAAATGGGGAGAAGAAATGAACAGAAACTTCAGCAAGGAAGAAATTCGAATGGCCAAAAAAAAAAAAACATATGAAAAAATGCTCATCATTACTAATCATCAGAGAGATGCAAATCAAAACAACAATGAGATACCACTTTACACCACAGAGACTGGCACATATTCAAAAGAGCAAGAACAACAAGTGCTGGCGTGGATGTGGGGAAAAGGGGACACTCATCCATTGTTGGTGGGAATGCCGGCTGGTACAGCCTTTCTGGAAAACAATATGGACTTTCCTCCAAAGACTAGAAATTGAACTCCCATTTGACCCAGCCATACCACTCCTGGGAATCTACTCTGGGAAACCAAAAATACGCAGCGGAAACACCATCCCTACTTTTATGTTCATAGCAGCATTATTCACAATAGCCAGAATCTGGAAGCAACCAGAGTGCCCGAAAATCGATGACTGGATAAAAAGCTTTGGTACATCTACACAATGGAATACTATGCAGCTGTTAGGAAAAATGAAGTTATAAAATTTGCCTATAAATGGATGGACATGGAGAAGATTATGTTGAGCGAAATTAGCCAGAAGGAGAGAGACAGGTACAGAATGACTGCATTTATTTGCATGGCATAAATATATATGTACATATTATGATACCAATATCCAAGGTCAAGTGAAACATATATCAGGAGGTCTTGTCAAAGGTGGAAATTATCACAAACGTGTGGGAGTCAGTTTAGGTAAGACAGAAAATGGAACAGGGTGCTAATAATAGTCGAGGGTACTAATGCCAACCTAGAACTGAGCATTAAATAGAGGCAAAAGGATACACATGACAACCTTTTAATGTATGTTCTGTAATCCATAGTCTGGAAGGGAAGGAAAAGAGAAAGAGAGAGAAAGGGAAAGAAATAAAGAACCTGCCATGGAGGTGGGCTGGGGAAGGGGAGGGGAACCGGGGATGTTGGTGGTGGGAGATGGGCACTGGTGGAGGGACGGGTGCTGAAACACTGTATGACCAAAACCCAAACATGAACTTTTTAATTGTATATCTTTTTATTTGTATATCTCACGGTGGTATAATAAAATACTTTTAAAAAAAAGAATTCTGTCTTCCTTTAAGAACGATTTGGATTTCACTTTTAAGGAAGACTTGCCTGGAAGTAGTACTCTAAAGACCTTGAAAGCAGCAATGTATAAAGACTGTAATATATCTGCAAACTAATGATACTCAATTAGGAGACAAAGACAAATATTATTAAATGTTAGCTTTAGACACAGATGGCCATTATACCAAGGGAAGGAAGGAAGGAAGGAAGGAAGGAAGGAAGGAAGGAAGGAAGGAAGGAAGGAAGGAAGGAAGGAAGGAAGGAAGGAAGGAAGGAAGGAAGGAAGGAAGGAAGGAAGGAAGGAAGGAAGGAAGGAAGGAAGGAAGGAAGGAAGGAAGGAAGGAAGGAAGGAAGGAAGGAAGGAAGGAAGGAAGGAAGGAAGGAAGGAAAGACAGAGAGGCAAAGAGAAGAGAAAGGAAAATGTAACATCTTCAGGAAATGCAACTTTTCCATTTGGGCCTCTGTGTTTAAATGACCACCACCATTAGCAATTCAATGGCACATGCCAGACCCTGTCAGGACAGCCTGGTGGCCTCCAACTAGTGAGACATTTAGGACATTAGAATCTCTAGTTAAAGAACAGCTACATCAGGACACAGTGAAAAATTTTCTGAATGCAATTCCCCTGTATCTGCTGGGAGGAAGGGAGGAAGGGAGGGAGGGAGGAAGGGAGGAAGGGAAAAAGGAAGGGAGAGGGAGAGGAAGGGAGGGAGGGAGGGAGGGAGGGAGACCCCTGCTCCAACACCCAGGTAGCTGAAGTGACTTTATGCACCTACCTATTTCCTCACTTGTAACATGAAGACATAAGTATGCTGGGGAGACAGCCCAGGTCAGCTGCATGAAGACAAGCACCTAACTTCTATACTCTCTCTCTCTGGCCCCAAAACCCTCATTTTGGTCACAAACAAAATAGTAAACATTGCAGGTAACCAAGGAAAATGGTCTCCGCTCCTCAAGGAAATTAATTCTTATTTTGTTCATCTAGCTTCAGTTTAAGCAATATAAAAAAAAGTTCTTCAGAATTAAGAGCCAAAGGCAGTGATCCAGGCCATGGTCACTGATTGAATTCATTAAATTTCAATAGAAGTCAATCCTGCTCTCCACAGGTGGAGGAGAGATATAGAACAAAGGTCTTCAAACTGAACTCTGTCAGCTCCTAAGTTGCAGAATTCTCGGTATTCAAAATTTTGAGGCTTCAAGATAGATTTATTTTTTGTGGTATGCAGAATTTTAGTACCACTTGGATGACCTGCATGATTATTTCACAACCTTGTGTGCCTCATAGCACACACAGAAAATGATATTTTATACAGCATACTGGGGATAATCTGCCAAAGAAATTCTCTAAAACTGGCCCTAGAATTCCAGCAATTCCAAGTTCATACAGCCGCCCTGAGGAATCTAGCAAGAATCACAGTTCACCTGTAACCCATCCACACCCTTGAGTGTATCCTGGCCAGTGGCAGGGAAGTTCTGGTTGAGAGGACAACTAAAATCTCTCCCATAGCTGTAGATTCTTTACTGTTTTACTTTCAGTTTATTTAATCTTTTTTTTTTTTAAGTGAGCAGAGTGCCCTGCTGAAAATCCATGCTCAAGAGAAACAGGAGCCATGCACAGCAATTTTTTGGCATACCAGACTCAAAGGGCTGAATGCCAGGGGGCAGGAAGTGATATTACTTAAGCCTAGTGGTACTCGGGGCCACATGGGATCAAACCAATGCCTGTTCTGTTTAGTCACTGAGCGTTTTCATGTTTAGAGACCCTCTAGTCCTTTCTTCTCTGTCCAAACTCTCTAAATCAAGTTATCGCCTGCTCAGCATGAGGCAAGGCTATGTGATGCCAAAGGTTCCTTTATTTCTTTTGCCTATTCAACATGACAGACTGCCATACACCTTCCTGTATGAGGCCGAATCAAAGAAACAGCATTCTGAAAGATTAAAACTGAGGGTCTCCATTGATACTTCTGCAGAGTTAGAGCACTCTAAGACAGGCATGGCTGTTTTAAGAATGAATATAAAATCCTCTGAGCAACATCAAGAGAAGCAGTGATTCAAAGAGATTGCAGCTCCTGCTGCCGAGGAATAGTAACTAGTGAAATGTAGGTGAGGCAGATGTTGCCAAAAACACTCAAAGGCCTCTCTGGTGGCACATTGTAGACAGAATGGTAACAGGCAGGTAGAAATAGCAACGGTCCACACCAAGCGCAGTAGGGACAATGTAGGGATATTTACTTGTCTCTATACAGCCCAAACCCAAACCATTAAGTCATCTTTTGGTAATGAGGGCTTCTGGCTGGTTTCTTTCCAAGCCAGGCAGTCTGTGTGAATCGTTACCACCTCTAACACCAAACCTATGTAGTTAAACACAACAGTCCTGGCTCAGGCCTGCAGGCCTGAAGTGTTAACCTCCACTGAAAGGCATTTGTCTGAAAACAAAGTTTCAACAAGAGGCATCCAGCCCCTGTGAGGAAAATGTTCAATGGAGTATCTCTCAAGGTCGCACCGCACCAGGAATTAAGTGGAAAGCAGGAGGGATGAAGTAGAAATAACATTGCCAGAAAACTTTAGTCAGGAAAAGACTCATTTAGACATCATTTGCGTCAAAAAAGCTTTTACTTTCAGCTAACAGGCAAATTCACTATAGCTATTGTACTAAAAACAAACAAAAAACCATTCCTCTTGGAGCAAGCAATAGGAAATAAATTTATGTGACTCCTAAGAGGACAGGTTGATGTAAGGAAACTGGGAACACTGTGGTCACACAGGTAGTGGGATTGGTATTGGAACATGCATGCCTGAAACAACTGTATTATAAATAACCTTGTAAATCATGTTGTTTCAATAAAAACAAATTTAAAAACTGCGATAGGGAGGCTTTCCAACTAAAACTTCAAAATTTCTAAATAAAGAATCCCAAAGCCTTACAACAGAAGCAGAAATAAATAATAGAGTACCAAATAAACTTCAATTATTTGCCACCCTTCAGCAGACAATTACAGCGTGTATATATTGGCAGAAGAGCAAGAACAGTTTTATTTGAAGAATGAGAATTAGCTCCTCAGGCTCTCCAAAGACAGGAAGAAAGAAGGGAAGAGGGGTGAAATTCACTAACCTTAGACATTCGTTTCCTTAGGAAAACAAAACACAACCTTCATATGACATTCAAATACTTCCTCCTTAGGCACTTTGGTATAATGCCCAACTCCTGCCATACAAAATGCTCCCAGGGCTAGAGACAGTACAGGGGGCACGATGCTTGCTCTGTGTGGAACCAATCTGGGCCAAATTCCCAGTAGCACAGAGGGTCCCCCTGAGTCAGGGCCAGGTGTAAACCTTGAGCACTGCTAGATGTGGCACCAAAATACAAAGAAACACACAAGAACAAGAGTTCCCCCAAAGTGCACTGAGGAGCAAGAGAAGACAAAAGCATTCAGGAAGTCCCTCTAATGGTTCATATACCACAATTCTGATTCAAAATTACCACAATTAAACTTCCATCAAAAAAAAATTTAGAGGTTCAGAAGCTATAAAAATGGAGGCTTAGAGACAGACACACGAATACAGAGCTGCTGCCGGCTCTCCCCAGGCTAGGCTGAAGGTGCATCCTGGGGTGGGGCATATTTTGGTCCTTGCTTGCCCCCCAAAAGAGCCCCAGAAACGAGAATAAACCTCACCCACCACAACTGTAGCCAGTTTCAAGGTCAGACTCCACAGCTCATCAGAGCCCCACCGAAGAGAGGAGACGCTGATTCCAGGCCCAGGTATGCAGGTCATGGGGACTCAACTCACCAGGCTTCTGTGGAGCTGGAGCTGGAGCCCTTTCCCCACCTCAGTCCCCTCCGGAAGGCCCAGTGGGCTGCCTAGAACCGCCTCTGAGCTGTCTGCCATGATCCAGAGATGCAGACACGCGGATGCCGGCTCTCCCCCCTGGCACTCACCCTGGCACACAGTCGCAAGATCTCAAAGCCAGGCATACTGATGTACCAGGTATCCCATCCCATTTTATAGAATTAAGTAGGGGCATACAATCACCAGGGTGTGGTCATGATGTCTGGTCTGTACTAACATAACTATAATTTCTTATACAGTGGGTTCAAATGGCACAATGGAGATTTAATAATCTCCACTGATTTTAGTCTAAGAATATATTTATCGACCATATTTAGAAAATTAGGTCCAACAAGCAACATAGAATAGATTATCCAGGGTATGCTTAGGACAGGCTCAAACAGCAGTACAGAAAAATATGAAATAAGTGTTGCCCATAGGTGCACTGGTGGTGGGTTTTGGGTTGACTACTTGAAACCCACCACGTTCTAGAAATTCAAAGTGAATGCAAGAACAGAAATTGGCCAGACTCGCACCTAACAATCCAGAAAAAAGTCATGACTTTATCAATACCATTCCCATATAGGGGCTGTAATGGTCAATATAATTAGCGCTGGCTAAGGAGCAGACATGATGGGGGGGGAATGAGGGTCTGTGGTGGTGCGAGCACACCAGTGGGATTGGTGTTAATGCTGAATCTTTCTAACAAGTGTATTGGGAATAACTTTGTACTTTGTAAACACAGTGCTAGTGTTTAAAGTTTAAAAAAAATGGATCACACTATGGAAAAAAATTAAGGCTTAGAGGAGGGGGTCACTCACCCAAGGTTCAGTACCAGTCACAAAGCAGTGAAGAGGTCATCTGAAGGTCATCATGCTTTTTTAAAACCAAGACCTCAAGGATTCAGAAGGGAAAAAAAAGGGAAAGCGATGGGGTTTTATCTCCCAAAGCAGTGGATGATAAAGGTCATATGGGAGGGGGCCACAGTGCAATTCAGTAGGACATCACTTGCCTTGCCTCTATGTGAGATCCTGAGCTCGATCCCCAGCACAGCAAAGTAAATGAGAAGATAGGAGACTGGCAGACAACAAAAGAAGGGAAAGAACAACGGATCCACTGTCCTACCAAGCTCTGCAGAGCTGGGTAAGCTGCCCCAGGCTCAGCACAGAGGCAGACCCTGGCCCTCATCAAGAATACTTCACGCCATCAACGCAAGAATGACTGATGACTTGAGTGTGACGCAGACTGGCAACTGGTTTATTATTCGTCTATTCTTGACAGGAGATCTTACAGAATAGACACAGACAGACAGACAGGCAGACAGACAGACAGACACACACACACACACACAAAACACGCAGTTAGCCCAGTGGCCACACAAAAAATAATGCCTTATCCAAGAACAAGCTTCTGAACCAAAACATCTTAGTACTTCTCACCAGTTCTGCTCCCTGCTAAGTGCCTCTAATGACCCCAAAGGATCATAGCCCTCAACTGGTAGCCCCAGCAGAGGATCTATTGCATCTACACTGATCGGTTTTAATGAACCATCGTTCATTCACATTTCTCCCAAACACTGAAATCTCAAGGTTGCAAAACAGCTAAGAGACCAAGATTTTCTGTACAAATATCAAGTAATATCAAGGAATAAATTAAACTATTTCATTTTCACTGGTAATATTTCAGTATCAACATAAATAATAATATTAAATGGTATATGCTGGCCTGACAAACACATGTACTTATTTTGGGGTTTTTAGGGGAATGGAGGGAACTGTCGCACAAGGCAGTGCTCAGGGCCTACTTCTGGCTCTGCACTTAGGAACATTCCTGGTAGATGAGGGAATTATGCTATACCGGGAGCGAACACAGGTCAGCTGCATGCAAGGCAAGCGTCCTAGCCAGTGTACCATCACTCTAGTCCAAGCACATGCATTTGTATACATATGTGTCGGGATGCCGATGGGGTCCCCGACAGTGTAAGGACAGAAGTTCTCTTCTACCTCCGAGGATGCTGGGGAACATATGAAAACTCACAAGTCCGGCGCAGTTTCATAAAGGCTTTCAATAGTACAAAAGCTCTTCCACAGCAATCCAATATAATGAAAGGAACTCTAACTCTAGTCCAAACTTAGACCATACAAAAGAGCCTAAGTCTCCCACCAAAGAGAAAGGATCTCACCTGAGAAGAGTCCTACCCAAAAGAAGGAGGAAAAGGCCCAGGGGTCTCTAGTTAGTCCCCTTATATACACCAAAGTAATCCAGGGAGGTCCTGTCAACAAAGAACCCAAAACAAATTGTAGAAGGGCAGTGCCACAACCTATTACAGGTATAAACAAAGGATAGCCAAGGAATAATCCCTTCTACTGAGATTATCTCTTATGTAAAACACTAGGGAGAGAGAGAGAGAGAGAGCTGGTATAAAGTAATACATCTTAATTTCATGAGCTTCATGTAATCTAGATGGTACTCACAAGGTCCTTCTTAGTTATTATCTGCACCAGGTGACTCTGAGTATCTTGTTCTCCATATACTGAAAGGGTCACATTCGCCTGCTTGAGAGCAAACTAGAATGATCCTTCCTATAATCTTCCTATAGTCTCAACGTAGCCAGGGTGGTAGTCTCCTGGTAAATTCTAACTGTCCCACGCTGGGTGCAGTGGGTATAAAGAGGAGCTGTGCCCAGTCTAGAAAAACATAGAAGTCTTAGTAGATGTATAAGTCAGAAGTTATTCAGTCAAGGTGACTTCTGTAACTGCCACACCCTCTAGCAGTGTTTACATAGAAGAGAGATCTCATTAGAATGAACCTTGGCTTAAGTAGATTAAGCTGGGAGTGGGCAAAACAGTGAAGTTCCCAAACTAGCTAAACCTGTCATCCAACACATATGTGCACACATAATGTTAGTTTACAGATGAGAAATCAGATGTTCAGAATAGAATTTTAAAAATAATGCCTACCATTTTAAATACCAGTAAACCAATATGAATCAATAAACTACTGACCAAAAAAATCCCCCAAGCAATTCCATTCCTAGGAACACAGCGGAGCAAAACATCATCTCTGTCTGAGCCAGGAGTTAAGCCCTGAGCACGGTTGGGTATGATCCCAAAGTCATAAAAAGAAATACTTGATTATTGGGTTCAGAGAGATAATACAGCAGGTTAGCTGCAGGATTGAGCGAATGTGTTCAATTCCCCAAATGCTACTATGAGTGATCCCGGAGGACAGAGCCAGGAACAAGCCATAAGCACTGCATGTGTGTGACCCAAAACAAAAGGGAAAAATACGTATTTGATGATTAATTAGTGATTCTTAGAGCATAGTGTTACAGAGTCATTAGAAATGGTTATGTATTTGCTGACACAGAAAGATATCCATAGGCTCTTAAATGAAAACACCTTCCTTTTTTTTTTTTAATAATGGGATTCAGCAGTGTTCAGGGAGTACTCCTGGTTCTGTGGTCAGGAGTACCTCCTGGAGGTGCTCAAAGTACCACATGCAGGATGGTCTTATACACTTTCCAAAATTCCTATCTTAAGTTCAATCACAGAGCAGAAAATATAGCATGATTCCAATTTCATTTTTCTGGATAAACAAGGCTTTGGTCTGAAATTAAGGTTGGCAGAGAATGGAAGGGGAAAACATTTCCAAACAGAAATTTAAAATAAAAAAAAAAAAGAAGCAGCAGCTTAAGCAAGAGCAAAGCAACACTCAGGGAACAAGGAATGGGGCCAGCCAGAGAAGTCTGAAGAACACGTCACTAAAGTTGCAACTAAAACATCTCAGGCCGGAAAGTGAGCACAGAGGGCTGGAGCGTGCGTTTACAGAGAGCAGCCAAGAGTTCATAGCCAGCTCGGGTGGCGGGGGGTCCCCCTGCACTTCAAGCACTACACAAGCAGCAGCTCCAAAATAAAGGACCAAAACTAAGAAAAGTTTTGGGTCTCTCGGGTTCTCTGGAGAAGTCACAGGACAGTGTGGTGCATGGTGCATGGCTGAGGAATGCAGTAGAAGAGAGAGGCTGAGCTGGGCATGTGTGAAGGGCCCACTTTATCTTACCGTGGAGCAGAAGAAACCTTCCCCTCCTTGGCAAGTCTTCCCCTCTTTGGCGCTTCTGTTCCCACTTTGAAATCCCCACCCATCTCTTCCCAAGAGTAAATTAGCCCCTGCATAACTGGTGTGGGGCGCTGAACATATTTCCTTTCTCCTGTTAATTCATGCGATGCTGCTTTGATTACTAGTCTAGCGTGAGAACTACCCAGAAGGGTGAACTGTTTCCTCCAGCACCCCAATCCCTCTTTCCCTGCTTGATTTCTCACCAACCTCTTCTTTCTCTCTCTCTCCACCCCCTACAGCTCCCAATAAAGCACCAGAGAAAGCCCACTCTCTCCCAATCCAGCTACCCCCTTTATACCCTAGGGTCCTTCCCACCTGGATAAACAGAATTTACCAATTTCTCCGCAATTGAATTCTCAGCTAACAAACTAGTTGCTTAACAACTGCAACAATTCCACCGGGTCTTTTAAATCTGGGTTAAATTAAAGGCTGCTGTTTGACTTTCTAAGCTCTATTATTACTTTGTGAGTTCTACAAGTGTTGGATGACAGGTTTAGCTAGTTTGGGAACTTTGCTGTTTTGCCCACTCACAGCTTAATCTACTTAAGCCAAGGTTTATTCTAATGAGATCTCTCTTCTGTGTAAACACTGCTGGAGGGTGTGGCAATTACAGAAGTCACCTTGACTCTGAATAACTTCTGATTTATACATCTACTAAGACTTCTATGTTTTCTAGATTGGGCACAGCTCCTCTTTATACCCACTGCACCCAGCATGGGACAGTTAGAATTTACCAGGAGACTACCACCCTGGCTAGGCTGAGACTATAGGAAGACAATAGGAAGGATCATACTAGTTTGCTTTCAAGCAGGCGAGTGTGACCCTTTCAGTATACGGAGAACAAGACACTCAGAGTCACCCTGATGCAGATAATAAATAAGAAGAACCTTGTGGGTACCATCTAGATTACATGAAGCTCATGAAATTAAGATAGATTACTTTATACCAACAAGCCAGACGACCCCCCCATTCCATGAGGGCCTCCATTTTCCAGACCCGGACTTCCCCCTCGTCAGAACTCCACCCAGCAGACCAGCCTATCACAGCCTGACTCATCGAGATCCACCCCTGCTGCAGTCTTTTTTAAATCCGGCCCAGGTATGCTGTTCCAGAGACAGACATGGGGCAGAGCTGCTACTGGCTCTCCCTGTGCCCAGCTGCTAATGAGGCACCCGGGAGGGATGGCAGGTTCTAGCCCTGGCCTGCCACACCAGCAGAGCCTCACAAGCCAGACGACCCCCCACTCCATGAGGGCCTCCATTTTCCACACCCGGACTTCCCCATCGTCAGAACTCCACCCAGCAGACCAGCCTATCACAGCCCGGCTCGCGTGGCCGCTTGTGGCCGCGCAGTTCATCAATAAATGCTGGATTTTGAGATGACTACAAGAGTATGTTACCTGCGGCAGAGCCTGGCAAGCTACCCGTGTCGTATTTGATATGCCAGATACCAGTAACAATTATACACCTCATTCCCATGACCTGATGGAATTGTTTGAGGCTCTTTATGTTCCTGGAGCAAGCAGGTGCCCTTGGGCTCTACTTGCATGAGACAGGTCATATGGAGATGTTACTGGTGCCCACTCGAGCAAATCGATGATGAATGGGAAGACAGACTTTATACCAGCTCTCTCTCTCTCTCTTTTTACTCTCTCTCTCTCTCTCTCTCTCTCTCTCTCTCTCTCTCTCTCTCTCTCTCTCCAGTGTTTTACATAAGAGATAATCTCCGTAGGCCTGTTCAGGTCTCAAAGCCTTGTTGTTCCTCCTATTCTCAATTTAATAATAGTCCAAGAGCAAAGCTCTGGGAGCTTCGCAACATTCCTCATGACCACTCTTTATTTTGGCCTTATTTGGTGCTAACTCTTGTGATTTTTATGATAAAACTGCACCTCTCCCAACGGGAGCTGAGTACAAGTTCTGGAGGACAAGCTGATAAGTTTAAGGTAGAGGCTTTCCTGGACCTTTGGTTTAAGGAAATAACAGGTCAGATTTCTTGGTGGCATCTTTATTTAATTCAGCTGGAAAAGAGCTTTAGCTCAATCTACAGTTGCCTGCCAACTTCATGTGAACCAGAGCTTTCCATAGAGACAAACCGGACTTAACTGTACGCTTTTTATTTGTCTGTGCTCCGTCCATCTCACGTGGCTGGAGGTTTGCAGACAATTAAGTTACGTGATTGGATAGTTATGGCAAATGACTTCTGGCAAAAGGATAGTTTTGGCGAATGATTTATGATAAATGTTATGGCTAATGACGAATTGTTAAACGTGCTCAAAAAACTTTCAAAATTCGGTTATTGAGCAACAAAAACAGGTATCTTTAATATTACTCACCTTAAATTTATCTCAAAAAAGTCACTGAAAAACACTGAAGCAGACTCAAAAACCAGTCAATTCACCTATCTTAGTGAAAATTAATTATAAATGGGTGGCAGGTCTAAAAACACCTAATTTCTTTCAATATAAAGTCTTAATTTTAAATTGCAAACTGATGTTCAAACCTCCAGTATTCATTTAATAATGATAATCTTGCTTGAAGATTGCTAAAAGGTGCAGAGAAGCGATAAAAGAAGACCAAAAAGACGAAGAGCAGAAATACTGGAAGATGCAGCAGAAGCCGGGAAAAGCATTCGCACCGCCCGCCTATCCTTCGCCAACTATAAGACCAAGATGACTGCCTTTTGACGCCCTGATGGATCTATCACATCTTCCAGAAAGGCAATGGAGAAGATTATCCATGAATTCTACTCAGATATCTTTGATAGCCACATCCACCTGCCCACATACCAAATTCTACAGGATGGATATGTCATTCCAAACGTTCTCCCTTCTGAAATCTGACATGCCATCTCATCGGTAAAGAAGGGAACAGCACCAGGCCCAGACAAAGTCAGACCCGAACACCTGAAGAATCTGCCTTCGGTACTCATCAATACACTAGCTCGGCTCTTGACACGCTACCTGTCCAAATGCAAGGTACCCTCCCAATGGAAAACCAGCAGGACAGTTCTACTGTTCAAGAAGGGAGACATTCACGACATTGGCAACTATCGCCCCATCTGTTGTCTGTCATCTACAAGCTATTTACACGAGTCATCCTGAACAGGATTGGCAGAACACTAGATGAAGGACAACCATGTGAGCAAGCTGGCTTCCGGAAAGGATTCAGCACAATCGACCATATCCACACAGTAACCAAATTCATCGAGGTTTGTAGGGAGTACAAGATGCCGCTCTGTCTCACGTTCATTGATTTACAGAAAGCCTTTGATTCTGTGGAGACTGAAGCAGTTATCAAAGCCCTAGCCAAAAAGGGTGTTCAAACCCAATACATCAAGATCCTTCGTGAGCTGTATTACGGATTCACCACCAGGATCTCACCATTCTACAAAGAAGTGATCATTGATGTCAAAAGAGGGGTTCGACAGGGTAATACTATTTCACCAAAACTCTTCAGCGCCACCCTCGAGAACATCATGCAACAATTAGAATGGGAAGGAATGGGAGTGAAGATAGATGGTTGGCAACTACACCACCTCCGCTTCAGCTGATGATATAGTTCTAATAACACCAAACATTAGCCAAGCGGCACAAATGCTGGCTGACTTCGACGAAGAATGTGGAAAGAAAGGTCTACAGCTGAATCTGAAGAAAACTATGTTCAAGAAAAATGAACTAGGGGCTGGAGTGATAGCCCAGCGGGTAGGGCGTTTGCCTTGCGCGCAGCCGGCCCATGCTGGCCCAGGTTCGATCCCGGCATCCCATATGGTCCCCCGAGCACCGCCAGGAGTGATTCCTGAGTGCAGAGCCAGGAGTAACCCCTGAGCATTGCCGGGTGTGACCCAAAAAAGCAAAAGCAAAAAAAAAAAAAAAAAAGAAAGAAAGAGAAAAATGAACTAGTTCCTGAGTCCCCATTCACTCTCAATGGAACAAACATCTCTGAATGCAGCAGTTATATGTACCTAGGTCGAGAAGTCAACATGATGAACGACCTAAAACCTGAGCTGCACAAGAGGAAGAGAGCGACATGGAATGCCTTCAAAGGCATCGAAGAAATAGCTAAAAGGACAAAGAACCTCCGGGTCCAGGCACATCTCTTTGACTCCACCATTCTCCCTGCATTAACATACGCCTCAGAGACCTGGGCCCTATGAAAGCAGGATGAGAATGCTATTTGGGTCTCCCAGAGAGGAATCGAAAGAGCTATGCTTGGAATATCACGCCTCACTCAAGTGAGAGAAGGAATCTGGAGTTCTGACCTCCATCGCTATTCCAGAATCAGGGACGCCGTCTCATTTGCCATGGCATCGAAAATCAGATGTGCTGGACATGTAATGTGATTTGGAGACAACCGCTGGACTAGAGCTGTTACAGACTGGATCCCACGGGATGTCAAAAGATCACGTGGCCGCCCACCTACAAGATGGTCAGACTTCCTTGTCAAGACCCTGAAGGAACAGTTTGAGGCTCTTCATATTCCTGAATCAACCAGATCCCATTGGGCTACATTGGCATGTGATAGGGTCCAATGGAAATGTCACTGGCGCCTGCTCGAGCAAATCGATGAATAACGGGATTCAAGTGATCAAGTGATCAATCTTGCTTCGCAGCCTGTTGAACATGGTCCATCTTTAATAACAATAAATTTGCTTTGCAGCCTGTTGATCTTGGTTCATCTTTGATAAAAATAATCTTGTATTGCAGCCTGTTGATGCTTTAGCTGGAGATAACCCCTTTCTTTCTTAAAAAAAAAAAACTGCCTTGGGTGAGTTTAAAGGTAAAAGCACCTAAATAACCCTCCAAAATAAGGTACCATATATATATATATATATTTGGGGTCCTCTCATTTTAAACACTTCAGGGCAGCAAGGAAACATTAAGACACTTACACACAAACACTTAGGGATTACATAAGTGTTTTGTGTGTAGTCTTAATGTCTTGCTGCCCTGAAGTGTTTAAAAATGAGAGGACCCAATAACCCTCAAGGAGAAGACATTTTGTAAGAATTTTCTAAGGCTTTTATGTATAGAATTGACTAGTGAAGAAGTTTTCTAATGTTTCGAAGAAAAATGAAATGGATTCTCGTGTATGATGTTCAGCGTTAAGGTTTTAAAAATTAATGAATTTTCTAATGTTTTGTTTACAGGTTAAAAAAATTTTTTTTAAATTTTAAAAAAGGAGAAAAAAGGGTAAACTCCAGGTATAGTGCTCGATATCAAAATCTGCTAACAACTACTAAAAATGTTTAATGCTTTTATTCAGAGATTTACAGAAAAAGAACTTGGCAGCTGCAAAATTCCTTCTATGATGTTCAAGGCTTTGGACTCTGATAACAGTGCTCACTACAAAAAATTTAACAATTTGCAAAAAAGTGTTTCCTTTCACAGGGTGTTAGAGATTCTTCATGTTCTTGGATTCCTGACAAAGCCCTAAAATCTCTATTTGTGATTAATCTTGAAAGGTGTTTTTGTCTCACCTAAAATTAAATTATAGGTATGGTTACCAGTGCCAGTGTTCCCTTGCTGAAGATGCCTTGCAAAATGCCTGTACCACTGTTCCACATACCTATTCCAGTGCTTGAGAAGTTCGTTTCAGTGCTCCTGAAACCTGATCCAGTGTTCCTGATAATTCAATGAGTTCCTGATGATTGCTCTCCTGAGACTCATTCCTGTTTTCACTGATGTTGCTGTTCCAGAATCAGTTCTTTGGACCTTGTCCCAGAGATGTGACTTCATGGGAAATTGACTCCACTAAATTAGGACAATACAGACTGTAGTCAATTATGACTAAACAGCCAGAGACATCTTACTATGAACTTTACTCTGGGTTCAAAATGAATTCGGACACTGGGACAACATATGATATTACCTTGTAATTGGAATTGTTCCTTTTCTGTATCACTCCTCTGTATGTATTATTTAGAATACTTGTATTTTTATATTTTTGTACACAAAACAGGGAGAGTTGTTGGATGACAGGTTTAACGTTGCTGTTTTGCCCACTCACAGCTTAATCTACTTAAGCCTAGGTTCATTCTAAAGAGACCTCTCTTTTCGTAAACACTGCTAGAGGGTGTGGCAGTTACAGAACTCACCTTGTCTCTCAATAACTTCTGACTTATTATACATCTACTAAGACTTCTATGTTTTCTAGATTGGGCACAGCTCCTCTTTATACCCACTGCACCCAGCATGGGACAGTTAGAATTTACCAGGAGACTACCACCCTGGCTACGCTGAGACTATAGGAAGACTATAGGAAGGATCATACTAGTTTGCTCTCAAGCAGGCGAGTGTGACTCTTTCAGTATATGGAGAACAAGATACTCAGAATCACCCTGGTGCAGATAATAATAAGGGACCTTGTGGGTACCATCTAGATTACATGAAGCTCATGAAATTAAAATGTATTACTTTATACCAGCTCTCTCTCTCTCTTCTCTCTCCCTCCCTCTCTCTCTCCAATGTTTTACATAAGAGATAATCTCAGTAGAAGGGATTATTCCTTGCTAAACTTTGTTTATACCTGTAATAGGGTGTGGCACCCCCCTTCTACACTCTATTTAGGGTTCTTTGTTGACACGACCTTCCCTGGATTACTTTGGTGTATAAAGGGGTCTGACTTGAGGCCCCTGGGCCTTTTGCTCCTTCTTTTGGGTAGAACTCCTCTTGGGTGAGATCCTTCCTCTTTGGTGGGAGACTTAGGCTCTTTTGTATGGTCTAAGTTCGGACCAGAGTTAGCGTTCCTTCCATTATATTGGATTGCTGTGGAAGAGTTTTTTGTACTATTAAAAGCCTTTTTGGAACTGCGCTGGACTCGTGAGTTTTCATCTGTTCCCCAGCGTCCTCCGGAGGTAGAAGAGAACTTCTGTCCTGACACTGTCGGGGACTCGGTTGCATCCCCAACATACAAGAGCTCCTTTCTCTCTCATTATGTCCATTATGTGAGGAAAAAAAATTAAAAATAAGTGTAGAGTTGCCAAAAATCAGTATGTGAATTTGTGAGAAGTAATTTACTGTGGTGTTTAGAAAATGCAGAATTAACTATGCCTCTTGGAATTTTCACTTGCTTTTTTTCACGTGCTGATTAAAAAAATACGTCAGAATACTAACATTTGTGCCTTTTTTGCTTGAAATAAGCAAATACTCATGCATCTTTATGATATTAAACCTAATAAGGAAAACCAAATATCGAAACACCAGCGTAATTATTTTTAAAAATGAGTGTACCACGCCCTCTGCTGGCCTCATCTGTTCCCTAAAGGACTGCCGCTAACTGACTGGGGTTGGAGTAGGAAGATCAAACTGGACTGGCAGGGAGTTCCTTCCCTACTTTGCGTGAAAGTTCTATTACTTTCCATCATTTTTTTCACTTTTCTCTCTAGAATAGGTATTTATTTTGAAGGTTTACAGAGTCATGAAATAACGGGTCAAAGCTTAAATTACTTTCTCTTTTTATGAGAAGAAAAATATCAGAGTAATAGAAAATAATTTAAGGGTCATGAGAGATAGTAAAAAGAAAGTAAGAGGTGCGAGGCAACTGTCAATGCAAGTTCTATTCCAGTACCACATCTGTTCCCCTGAGCACAGATCCAGGAGTACGCCTTCAGCACAGCCAGGTGTGGTCCCAACCTGCACACCAAACCACCAAAAATTCAAATATGCACTTTGAAAGTGCATCGAAAATCAGATGGGCTGAACATGTAAGCCATTTGGAGACAACCGCTAGACTAGAGCTGTTACTGACTGGATCCCACGGGATGTCAAAAGATCACGTGGCTGCCCACCTACAAGATGGTCAGACTTCTTTGCCAAGACCCTAAATGAACAGTTTGAGGCTCTTCGTATTCCTGAAGCAACCGGATGCCATTGGGCTACACTGGCACGTGATAGGGTCAAATGGAAATATTACTGGCGCCCACTTGAGCAAATCGATGAATAACAGGATGTCAAGTGATCAAGTGATGCACTGTGAATAATGTTTTGTAGTGTCCTTCTAATTAGATGAGACTTTGGGTAATAAAAGAACATCATACGCTTCGTGGATCAGGGCAAATAAATAACAACATAGAACATGCTGAGTAGAGGGACTCAGCTGTCACCATCCCATAAATCACACTGGATAATGCACAATTGCCAAAATCTAACTGTAAAATCTAATCATTCCGTTCTTTCTAAGAAGGTAGGAAAGTGAATCGAATTAGTTGGCTTACCTAAGATTCTCAACAAGCTGATAAATACAAAGGATTTTGGACCTAGGAGCAGATAAACTGAGTCCTAGAGTCTAGAGCACCACCTAGAAAAGCGCTCACCGATCACCTGTCCTCCTTAAAGCTCTGGAGAGGTGTACATCAACTCTCCTTGTGCCCTGCACTGAACTTCGTCAGCAGGCCACACTGAGGCTCCACTGTGTGGCGTGCTGAACTGCAATTCCTGGAATGTATACTGATGGACTGGGACAAATGTGACACCATTGCTGTGGCCACAGAAGTGCATTCAGTGCAGGAAGGTAAAGGATGGGAATGAAACTGCCAAGGAGGCTCAGGCCAGCAAGCAATGATGCCCCAGGAATAAGCACAACTGCACAGACTAGAGAGCTGACAGCAGTGCAAAGATGAACTAAGAACATTTTAGAGAAGCAGTTCTCAGCTTGGAAAGACGCGTGTCCAGGACAAGTCCTTCCGCACAGAGCCCTCATGGACAACCCAGTGCTCCTGCAGGGACAGTGGTAGCAGATGAGTCAGTGCAAAAGAGTGGCGAAGTGAGGAGTGCCCACAGGGAGCTGAAGAGATGACTCAGACATGGATGGGGGGCCCAATGTGTGATGGGGACCCCTCAGATACACGGCAAGGAATCCAGGTTTCATGCTTCATCTCCTTTTAACAGAGGCGGGAGAGGGGACAGGGAAGAGACCTGACAGCAATCAGCAGCCCCCAGCCCCCACGCACACCCCCAGATTACCTGTGGCTGTCCTGCAGAACAGGCAGACAGGGACCTCTGGGCACAGCGTGCTCTTGGCTCAGGAAGGCAGGCTGATGACTCGGGAACACGAGCCTCCCTGAAAGGCGCCTTCTACACTCGGGTTCAGACCGCAGCCACCTCCGTGGGTGAGAACAAATTCCCAGCACTGCCACCCTGAAAGGCACCTTGTTGCACTCAGGGCACAGACCCTGCCACCTCCATGGGTGTGAACAAATGCCCCATCACTGCCACTTCTTTCTGGCAATGGAAATTTTCTGCTCTTTATAACTGCAGCTGCACAAGCTGTGCATGTCTCTGGATTTTTCCTACTGCATGCTATTAGTTTTACATTTCCAAAAAGTAGATCTTCAAGATCTTTGAAAAGTTAGTCAGCTCTCTGAAGCAACTGTTATCTTTAAATGGTACCCAAGATGAAAACAGAACTTCCTCCCCAATTATGACTTCCAGAAGTTACCAAATCACAAGCAATTCCTTTCCTCCCTATCAGATGCCTCTGGAAAGAACTCAGAAAAGGGACATTTCAAACTTAAGTCGTCAATTGAATTAAAAGCAATCTAGGTAGATTTTCCCAATTACTCTTTCTGCTACCCTTACCTCCCAATTCACTTCCAGCACAAATACCAAACTCCTACAACTGGTCTAAAAGCAAAAAAGGAAGAAATCTATTACCACAAGGTTTATCTGCACTTACTAGCAAGCAATTCCTGGCCACAGCCTCTCGAGTCAATGAACCGTTCTGATAGCACCCTCTAGTGACCAGAAACATGTTTCAGACCAAGTGAGTTCAACCGAAAGCAAAAGCAAAATACTTGTTTTAAAGAATAAGAGAGAGGAGAGAGGAGAGAGAGAGAGAGAGAGAGAGAGAGAGAGAGAGAGAGAGAGACAGAGAGACAGAGAGACAGAGAGACAGAGAGAGAGAGACAGAGAGAGAGAGACAGAGAGAGAGAGACAGATACAGAGAGAGACAGAGAGGGAGAGAGAAGTGCCTGCCATAGAGGTGGCCTGGGGAAGAAACTGGGAACACTGGTGGTGGGAAATGTGCTCGTGAAGGGGGACAGGGGTTGGAACATTGTATGACTGAGACCCAGTCATGAACAACTTTATAACTTCATAACTGTGCATTGCATAGTGATTCAATTTTAAAAAAGGCATATTACAAGGAACTATTAAAAATACAGCTTTTTATGTAAGGTTACCCAAATGTATCTTAAACATGATTTAAAAGATGAAAAAGTAATTATACCTATAAGTAAATATATATTAATGGTAGATTTTCGAAGGAATTTTATATGAAAACCTGTAAAAAATGCATATTTTTAGAAAAGTAAAACTCAGAAAAGCAAAGTGAGCTTACACTCTGGAGGAGGGGGTGTCCCAGTTTCCAATTCAAGTAAACTAATAACTTTTACTGTTCTGTCCAACTAGACCCTACACTGTATCACTGTCTTCCCATTGTTCATCGATTTGCTCAAGTGGGCACTAGTAAGTGCAACCCAAGGGCATCTACTTGCTACAAGGACAGGAGGAGCCCGAAACCATTCTTCAGGTTATGGAACTGAGGTCCATAACAGTTACTAGTCTTTGGCATAAAAGTAGATAAAACACGGTAGCTTGCCAGGCTTTACCGTGTAGGTGGTATAGTCTCAATAGAAGGCTCTCAACCTGAGCATTTACTGATGAAACTTACAATAAAAATAAAAGAAGTATGGTCTCCATCCCAACAGTCTTCCTCCTGCCTTTGAAAACAGGAAATTCCCAACAGATATTAGCATATAGATGATTAGTTGTCTTTCTGAAGACAAAATTCTGGAAGAGTGGAACGAAAGCACATTTTATAAGACACGCGGGTATCTGCGAATTCAATGAATTCAAGGTCAGAGGTTGCTGTCATATTGGCATTTTGTTTTGTTTAGGTCACTGGATTTATAATACATGTATGTCTTAGGGACAGTCTCATATTCTTCAGCTACATGTAATATACCACAACACACACACACACACACACACACACACTCATTCACACATTCACACACACCCATACCTCTACCAAACATGACTTGTTTTCAAAAAAGAGGAAGAGAAAAGATACACAAAGTAGTAAGAGAATCTGCACCCGCCCCACCCCCATCAATCACTGGGCACATTTCATACTGAACTCATCAAATGTGTGCTGAGAAGAGAGGACCGCTCCTCCTTTGAAACCGTCGCGCAGTTTGACTTTGTCTATTTACTCCCTCACGCCCAAGAAAAGTGCAAGAACGAAAAGAGCTTTCCCAGTAAAGCCTTCCAGTCGCCTCCAAACTGTATTAGCCTTGATGTGTTGGAAGCTTGCCAAGCCTATCTTCAAAACAGAATTTTGGTTTTGACACAAATTAAGTAAAAATAAAATGTGTGATGCCTTTGCTTCTAGCAGACCTCAATTAAAATGGAAGTGGTAACTGAAATGTACTCAAGTTATAATTCTTCCAACCCTGCCCAGAGAAGCAAGGCCCCCCAATGACTCAGGTACCAACACTCAGAGTTCCGGGGACTTTCCTTTAGTCCTGCACTTCCAAGTCAGAGGCTGGAAAGAGGCAAAATCTCTGTTTGGTCCCGGTCCCCAGCAGCACAGAATGAAACCACTGTTGCCTCTTCTGGGGAGACTCCCAACAAAACAGAAACCCACCAAGCAAGTCTTAAAATCCACCTTACTCTGTCCCAGGTTTCCTGACAGTGCGTAACTCTCGATATTTAAAACAGGATGGCAAGATTCCAGGAAAGCAATTTTGCACAAGTTTCAAATTAGTTTCCCCCATAACAGCTAAAGGAAGAGAGTAAGGGGATCCTCTTTAGGTCTGTGTCAAGTCTGCAAACTGATGGGTCGGAACCAGGAAGGTATTTACAGACCTGATGGCTATTTCCTATTTACATTTCAGAGCATTGCTAGCTTTCAGACATGCCTTCATTATCCTCTGTGCTATTAACTCAAGATGTTCATTGACCGAACAACTGAGGCTGCAGTAACTGCAATACACACAAACCAAGTGAGTAGCACGGAGGAACATGAAGATGCACGCTAAGGATGAGCTTTCCTCTTCTCTTCTCCCCGCTTCTCCCAGTCTATCAGTTCTACCATGTTCCCTATCCTTGAAGTACACCCTCTGTGTCCATACACCAAAGCAGTAATTCCCCATTATTCTTTGAGTTTTACATGTTATGTTCCCCACCAAAAGGTGAGTTCCACCAAATGGACTGAATCCCTTTACTTATCTGCCTGCCCCGTTAGTGACAGCAGCTACAAAAAAACAAAGGCAGCAGTAGCAGCAACAATAAAGAAGTCACAGAAATAATGATGATGTTAGAACACCCAAACTGTAACGGTGGGAGAGAATAATGGCTGGACTAGCGTGACAGACGACAGCGCTGGAGGGTCGTGGGCTCGGAGGGTGGTGGGGCATGGTAACTGTACCAATGCCATCCTCTTCAACACTAATAAACCTTCCAATCCAAATGTAATACTCTTCAATAATACAATTCATTCATTAAAATTTTAAATAGAAAAAGTTTAATGTTAAAGCAATATACATGACTATGCAAAATAAAACAATTACAATAACTGTGAAAATGCCAGTGCCATTGATTGCTCCCTGCCTATCTACTTTCTATGCTTTAAGTAGTTAATTCCTCAAGGCTGAAAAAAGCCATTACCACCTACCTAGTCTATGGATGAGAAGTGGAACTCCTGATCAGTTTAGCAATTGTGGATGTTTGTTGCTACTGAACTCTCACTAGGTCATCTCATCTCTCTTCCCTTCAGAAGCTCCAAAGCCCTTCCCCCTAAATCCATCCACATAAGTCAAAATAACTGTATTCCCTCTATGCAAGTCACACAGCCATATAAAGCACATGCGACCAAGGCTCAGATCCTCAGCACTCTGGACAGTCGCCCCAGTACTGCTGGGGATCACTCCTGAGCAAAGAGTCAGGAACAGACCCTGAGCACCATCAGATCTGGTACAAACCCCCCCCTCCCCAATAATTTAGAAACTAAGTAACAGATAAAAAGTAATAACTTTAAGGGGCTGGAGCGATAGTCCAGCAGGTAGGGTGTTTGCCTTGCACGCGGCTGGCCTGTGCCAGTCCGGTTCGATCCCCGGCATCCCATATGGTCCCCGAGCACCGCCAGGAGTAATTCCTGAGTGCAGAGCTAGGAGAAACCCCTGAGCATTGCCAGGTGTGAAAAAAAAAAGTAATAACTTTCAGAATAAAGATAGAACAGGGCATTGTTTTTGTTTGTGTTTTTTTTTGCACACACCCTACCCCAGTTTACCCTCAGGACGAGCCCCACTCCAGGCTCCCAAAAACCACAGGGGGAAGCCCAGGTCATCCCCACATGAAAAACTGAGCAGCAGAACCAACTTGGGCCTCAGTACTGAACCTCTGCGGAGAGAGCACCAGGTCTCCTGAGCACAGCTTGGGAATTTTTTAAGATTTATTTTTTTCTTTAAGCAGGAACTACAGGCGCTGGGGATATGCCTCATAGTAAAGTGCATATCTGGTATACAGGAGACATGGATTAGATTCCTAGCACCGGCAGAAATAAAACATTTACAGTTAAAAAAAAATTACATCAGGGCTTCTAAGTGTGCGTAGTGCAACCCACAATGTGTGGGAGAAGGAGGAGAGAGAGAGAGGAGAGGAGAGGAAATAAAGAACCTGCCATTTAGGCAGGATGTGGGAGGGGGAGGGAATTGGGGACATGGGTGGTGGCTGAGGGGCACTGGTGGAGGGCGGGTGCTGGAACACTGTGTGACCGAAACCCCCAAGCGTGAACAACGTTGTAATTGTATATCTCACGGTGGTATAATAAAATGTTAAAAAAAAATTACATCAGAAGGCCTAGAGAGATGGTTTAAAAAAGATGGTGCATGGCTGGCAAGCAGTAAGTCTCACATTTTCTCCCCCTCACATCATGTCCCCCATTCCCCAGCACCATTAGGTGTGGCCCTGGTGCCTACCCCACTTTTCCCCTTCTCCCCCGGGCACTCACAGGACCCAGGCAGCACTGTGTAACAGTCTGGCACTGAATGAGCAGGCCCCGAGTACTGACTGGAAGCCTCCAATCTATATCCCCCAAAAAAAATACAAATGAAAAATGTTCTGGTTATCATATGAGAAAAAAAGAGAACGTTGTTTAGAATAATAAATTTACATGAACATGATTAGTAAAGTGTCCAAAGTTCCACAGGAAGGTGTCTGGTTCTGTGGTCAGGTTCTGTGGGCCTGACCACAGAACCAGAGACTGTGGTGCTGCGAACATTCATAGATCAATGGTCTGACTGCATTTCAAAAACAAAGTAGAGACAAAAAATCAAAGGGTTAGCACCACCCGGTAGCCATCGAGAAACAAATCTATGCAGGGAAACAAATCTATACACAATCAACTCGGAGGCCCAACAGTCAAGAGGAAAGCACACAGTTGAGCCTATATAAATAAAGACAAGGGCAAGAATGAAAAAACTAACTCAGAGGTTACTTTAAGCTTATAGTTAAGCACTATAAGAAGGTAAGTGAAGTCATACCATAATAAAGATTTTTAATGTACATAGTTGTCGGGAACGACTAAAATAATACTTACTTCCTAGAGGCCAAGACTGCATGAAGAAGTTCAAAGTATGGTTAATTACCAACATGAAGACCCAGGAAGGGTATAACCTTATATCCTATGAATGAAAACCTTATGAACAGGGGCCAGACAGAGAGCCCAAGGGGCTAAGTGCATGCTTTGTAAACAGAAGGCTCTTGTTAATCTCTGGCACCATATATGAGCCCTTAAGCACAGCAAGGGTTTTTTTTTTTTTTGACCACCAAAAATAAAGGAAAACAGAATCCTGTAAATAGTATATGCCAAGTACTTGAGGGGTTCGTAAGAGAAAGAGAGTTGCAGGTGGTCTTCCCCTGATGCCCAAGCACACAGAGGTGCTCATTACTCAGTAAGCATGTAGGAACACTCACTCTGAGCAAGACACATACTTTGATGAACACTGTGGTTCCACTTGCTGTAACTGCCACAAAACCAACAGGCAAGGAGTGCAGCATGGCTAGTACCCAGGATACACCCTCAAAGTGCCAATTACTGTTGGAGGACACGCCCCGGGTTTCTGCAGCTCAAAGCCATCTGCATTTGCATTAAGGCTCTTCTGCAAATCACAATAGGAGATTGGGGGCAGGACTGAAAAGGGCAGTTTGATTTTAGTAACTCTTAGAATAGTATTATAATTTATCATGAATTCAAGGCTAGCCATTGGAATATTTCTCTCATAACATGCCCCATATGAGACACTGTTAACACATTTAGAGTTTTCCAGGAGAAAGCCTGGCTGCATTTGGATCCACCGTAAAGTAAACAGCTCTGCAAAAATCAAGGAGGGAGGCATGCTAAGTTTGACTCCAGGCAAGCAAACATGACTCTTAGAAAACTAAGGCAGACGACCCAGAATTACCCTGAAGTATAGAAAAGGACCTTGTGGGTGTTTCAAGAAATACAAGTAGCTGTACAGTGTTTATGGCCTGAAAATTATAATGTTATTCCCCATGTATTAAATCCTGAATTGCCTTTGTTCCCAGGTGTGTTGACCCCTCTCCATGGTGCCGTGCACAGGAGTTTAAGAGGCAGGGTCTCAGCCCTGGCAAAGTAGCATTTGTTTAGATTTGAGCTAGGTCTGTTTACCTGGAGATTTGCATGGGAGTGCTGGTTTTTGTCTTTGCAAAGACCTTCCCTTCATGAGCCATGCTGGTTTTTTTTTTTTTTGTTGTTTTTTTTTTTTTTTTTTGCTTTTGGGTCACACCCAGCAATGCTCAGGGTTTACTCCTGGCTCTGCACTCAGGAATTACTCCTGGCAGTGCTCAAGGGACCATATGGGATACCGGGGATCGAACCCGGGCTGGCATGGGCCGGCCGCGCAAGGCAAACGCCCTAACCACTGGGCTATCGCTCCTGGCCCCCTATCTTTTTTTTTTTTTTTTACCTCTTTAGAGAAAGAAAAATTGCCTTTTAGAGAAGGGACCATCTTGGTTTTAGATCCCAACCTGACAATATGGTAGGTGGTCCATCCAGGAAATAGATGTTTGGGTTCCCATGACCTTGGATTGTATTAGCAGAGTTTGTTTAACTATTGGGGATAAGTAAAGGTCTTTTGGAACTATACTGAACTCATAGATTTTGTCTGTCCACCACCTTGAAATAAAAGGGAACTTATTCCTTTGTTACTGCTGGGGAGCCCAAGCATCCCCCTGCAAATTACCACAAGTAACAAAGCGCAGCAACAAGTAACATTACAATGGGCCACTTCTCTTTCCTAGAAGATGTCAAAGGAACTAACTTATAGTCTTCCTTTATTCTGTTGTATGACTCTGAAGTATGCCGCCACTTTCCATTTAAGGCATGAATCAGGAACTGGGGTTTAAAGTTGAAAGTCAAAGAGCAACTAAAGGTCTAAAGGCTGGAAATCAAACTTGCTGCTTATTGCTTAGGATCATATAGATGGAATTTGGGATGCAGATGACTTTAAGCATATTGATCATTATTTTGAGGGGGTATGTCTGACTACTCTCAGTTCGTATTCCTGGCTCTGGGATCACTCTGGGAAATGCTCAGGGGATCACTTGGGTTATTGGGGATCGAAGCAGGTCAGTTGCAACCAAGGCAAGCACCTGCCTGCTGCACTATCTCCCTGGCACCTAATTATTTTCTTAAAAGGAAAAAAGAGAACCAGGATGGGGAAAAACTGAAAAGAAAGTCTCAGCCTGAACAGACTGTTCATATTCTTAATTTGCTAGGCATCTCAAAGAAAAGGATTGTCACGTAGCAAGCTTCTAGCTAAAGTTTTAGCCTATATGGCTCGACACTGAATTCAGGGCTACAGAGCCTTTATTTGATAGAAGCCTCCCACACACACAACTTATTTGTTCCTGTGTTATTTTTGTTTAATTTTAGAACTCACTTCTGAGCAATTAAGTGGCATCATCAGAAAGTTAATTTTGAACTTATGTCTAAGGACTAGAAAGGAAGGCTGTTAGGAATCTACTGCAATGGCCCCCTGAAATCAGGAAACAAATGTTCCAAGCAACACTGCAGAGGAAAATGTGGAGAGGGTCCAGAGAGTGAATAAATGGAGAGGAGGGAGGAAGGAGTGTTTGAGGTGGGGTGAGTCAGAAAGAAAAAACAGCACAGAAAGATTAGGTCTGGGTGAGAAGGTGAACCTTCTGGAAACACCACACTTGAGAGGCTCACCAGCCACTTGCCAAGGAGCCAGAGGAGTGAGGTTAGAGCCTGAGAAGGAGGTCTGGAAAATCCCCTTAGGGAACTGCTACTGCAGGAGATTATACAGAACTTCTGCATAATCTCATTATACAGAATAAGTAAGGGGGAGGGAAGTACCCCCATATCCCACCTCATGATTTTCTTTTTTGTTTTTTGGACCACCTAGCAATTCTCAAGTCTTACTCCTGTCTATTCCCTCAGAGATCAGTCCTGGAGGTGCTCAGAGGACCAGAGGAAGTGATGGGGGTTGAATCTGGGCCATCCAAATGCTAGGCAAGTGCCCTATGTGCTGTATGATCACTCCAGTCCCACAAGTCAATGGGGTTTCTATCAGCTTTAAGCACCCTGGCAACTTAGACATCTGGTCAAACACCTCCTGCTGGCCTACCACAAGCCCAGGGATCTCTGCAGGCTCCTCCCTCCTCCAGCCTCAAATAGGAGACTTTAAATTCTGGTCGGCGTGTCCCATGTCCATTGCCTTAGTTTATGCTGGAGTATCCCTGCGCTGCCCTTCAGATGGGCAACTCTGAGGGGTCATCTACCAAGGTGTCCCTTTCCATCATAAACGTCCAACAGACTGACCTCTGCTCCGGGCTCTTCTCAGAAAGCCCCAATCTTAGCCCAGACGCAGGTTCAAGACCCACACAGTTCTACTCTAAGAGGCCTTGTAGGATTTTTCTTGAAGACTATTTTAAAGTGTTTTGAGGCAGGAATAGGAGAATTGCTTAAAGATGTGGTGACCATGCCTAGGATACAGGAGGGTCCCCAGCTCCATACCTGGCACCCCATCACCAGCCTGAGCCCACACCACCTGGCCAGTTATTGTTAGAAATGACCCAGAGCTCCCTTAGGCCCCTCACGACAGCTGAAAAGGCCCCTATTGAAAATAAACTCTTTAAAAAATTATGAATCAGGGGCCAGAGCGATAGCCCAGAGGGTAGGGCATTTGCCGTGCACGCGGCGGGTTCATGCCGGCCCAGGTTCAATCCCGGCATCCCATATGGTCCCCTGAGCACCGCCAGGAGTAATTCCTGAGTACAGAGCCAGGAGAAACCCCTGAGCATTGCCAGGTGTGACCCCCAAAAAAAAAAAAAAAAATTATGAATCATTTACAAAACATGTTTCATTTTTTTAAAAAAAATCAACCAAAAAAAAAACTAAAACAGCAGTTAAGTATTTTTTATGCAGAACAAGTTACAAAAGGCAATGTCTAGAAATCAACAAAGTTACTTATACCAAGGAATGATGAAGCAAAAGTTCTGCATTTTTTATTTCTGTGATACCAGAGATGGAACCCAGACCCTCACCATACATGCATGAGAAGCGTGTGCTCTACACTGGAACCCTGTCCTCTGATTCTGTTTCCTTGTTAATTTCAGTTACAGATCAGACAACTCAGATTTCATATTAGCTTTCCCTATAACCACTAATAGTAAAATAAGACAAGGGATGACCTCCCTCTCTAAATGTGTAACTACATAAATATTTTAAATTCTAAAATACTAACACACTTGGGGTCAGAGCAATACTACAGCAGGTAGGGAGTTTGGCCAGGCACATGGCCAACCTGGTTTCCATCCCTGGCATTCCATATGGTCCCCCGAGCACCACCAGGAATGATTCCTGAGTGCAGAGCCAGGAGTAACCCCCTGAGCATCACTGGGTGTGATCCAAAAAAGCCAAAAAAATAAGCAAATAAATAAGAAAATACTAACATAATTTCAGAACTAAACCAAACCAGAGGTCAAACTGTGTTATGCAGTTATATATTGTGTTTCCTACTACAGTGAAATCTGTAATTATAGATAAAATTCTACATAAAAACATAAACATAAGTAAATACACTCATTCCTATATATCATTTTCCAAATCTAAAGCTGAAATGGAAAACTTTTCAGGTTATCATTAACATAATTTAGTTTGTAGGCCTACAAAGGGCCTGCCTATGTGTTTCATGAAGAAAAAGCCTGTACTCCTCAGATTCCAAACAGCTACTAGAAACATGCTTTTTTTTTACTTTATCTCTTCAAACTGCTTTTTAAAATAGCTCCTCCTCCTCTATAAAATCCAGAGGGAAGAGATACCGCAAGGATATTTTACTTTTTCAGTATCTGAGTCTCATCACAATGCTCTCCCCTCTGACCTTCTTTAAAGCAAAGCTAGTAAATAGAGAAATGAAATCACTTGAGTTTCACAATGTTTTCACACCCAAACTCATAGCATCAAGCTGAGATAAGCCCAATGCAAAGCACACCACATTTCTATGACAAATCACTCACCAGATAACCTCTGAATAGCATCCCAGTGTGTGGAAATCTTTCTGCTATTTTCCTGTGAGTTTCACTTGGAGAGGTATGGAGTGAGAGGTGGGCGGGTGCGAGGTTGGGGGGGTGACTCCCCAACCAGGAAGACTAATGGTGCTCACCTTTTTGGCTCTCTGTGCTATGTCTGGGGTTCTGGTAAGCAGCTTCTCAATCAGGTACTCTCTGTTCTGCAAAACAAATATTCCCAACGGTTTAACATCACGGTAAAACAGAAACTCATAGTGATTTCAAAATGGCAGGTTTACTTGGGTTTATTTTAAGCATGTTACCTTGGCTTTCTGGAAGAATTTGCATTTTAAAAGTTCTGCTGCTGTGGGCCTGAAAGATCAATAATAAATTAGAGTTGAAACAATAACCACTCAATAAACAAGTGCCTTGATGAAACAACTTAATCCAGAGTATTTCTGGAAGACCAGTTTACAGGAGCCACAAAACAAGCAACTAAATTCATCGTAAGCTGCCATCACATAAAATCGTGTCAACTTTCTCCATTCTGTCCAATTCACCGCTACTGCAGAACACATACTCCACAAATTAATTATCTAAGACTTGATCAATTTTCCATCCTCATCCTTACACTTCACTAAATGAATTCAGTGTTTCTAAAATGACAACAGACATACATGCCTGTCAGCTAAATTCCTTATAATTATTAAAAAGTCATACAAATGCAAAATTTCTTTCCTGTCAAAAAAACTATACGTTGATTCCCTAGAATGGCAGGTCCAGACATCCTGTGGACAAACTCGCCTGCCCACCAAGAAATCCCGCCTCACATGGACATGGAGAGCTGTTTGGAGGAGGAAGAAAGTGTGATCTTGAGAAAATGCAAACTCATTTCAAAGCAGCATAGACTTGTCTGGCAGCATCTTCCTTGCATCATGTATGCGTCCTGCATGACACAACTAGGTATGAAAGCTTAAGCAGGGGGAAGAACAATGCTTCACTCAGAGGAGAATGTTAAGTTACCCCACCGGAAGTGATGCTAGGTCCCCAGGTTCCACATCCAAGACTCCCCATTATAAAGAATATTCTCCCTGCTTCAATTGAAAGTATGATTTGGGGTTAATACTTGGGCACTGCGCTGTGAATCTCCTGTTCCCCAAAACTTCTCACAGATAATTCATCATTTTTGCCTAAAATAATTAACTTACAGGAGGCAGAGGAATACTCTCTTCCTACTTTTATCATTCTTAACTGCATTTCCCCATAAAGAATAGCTACCTTCATCAACTGCTTCTTAAAAAAAAATTCACTCAAAAGAATCACAAAAATCTAGAGTAAAGGAGAATCAGCAAAGCGACAGGCCTGATCTCTTAAAAAAAAGTCAGCATCACAGAGAAGGGGAGGCAGAGACACTGAAGAAGGTTCCAAATTAAAAAAAAAAAATTAAGAAACACAACCAAATGCAACATGTGAAGGGGTGCATTTCCTGCTTCTAGAGGGATATGGTGGAAGAACTACAAAAGACATTTGGAAATAGAGTGAATGTGCGAGATATTAAACAAACTTGGGAAATTCCTATTTGTTTTCTTAGTTTTTTTTTGTGGTTATGTCTTTATAAAAGCAGTAAGTCTATTTGTTAGGAATTAAAATTGTTTAGGAAGTTAAATACAGATAGAGCAGATACAGCAAATGTTAATCATTGTTAAAACAAGGTGGTAGCTTATAAGTGAATATTATATGATTTTTTGATCACCTTCTCTATAAGTTGGGAGAAGGAAGGGAAACATTGCTGAATACCTTTAAGTATTCTCTCAGTCACTGGTCACCAAGGGAGCAAATAATAGTGACTTGAGCAAGGGTTTATCTTTAAAAGAAGTTCCCATACTTCAAAAGGCTGCAAACATTGTTTAGGAACAGGAAATTCCACTAAAATGTCTTTAGAGACCAAACTCAACTACATAAAGGAATTAAGAATGGTTAATAAATGATCAGTAGGTGTCAAAACAGTATAAATACACAAAGACTATAAACTGTATTTGTGTGCAATGAAATTTTCTATGTAAACTATCACTACTTTCTTCCCTTCTGATCCAATGAGATACTGCTTACGAATGTCTGACAAAGAACCCCTCAGTTGCCATATCTACTGCAATAAACAGCTAATTACTAACTTCTTGAGTAAACAGTGTATATCTAAACACAGATGAGGCACATTTACCATCCTGAGTGCCATCTCCCTGGTCAGCTGATTCATACATAGTCTTCGATTTGTACTTTGCTGATCAAGTGCTCAAACTCAAAATGAGAAGACCATTTTACAGCATTTAAGTGTACTTGCTGTTTTAATGTACACCCTTGCACGTGATCCACACTCTTTCTGGCCTCCAACTATTCCCACAGAATCCTGTCCTTCTCTCAGTAATCATTTACTAATCAACTACTATTTGTCAGGCTGTGCACAAAGACCACAAATACTAAACACCATAAATACTAGCAGATGGATTGGGAGCATGCATTCAAATTATCAGGGAAGCATCAGAAATGTAAAACACCTCAATAATGCTTAGGCGAAAGGAGAAGGGCTAAAGCAAAACAAAAAGGTATCCTAGCATCCTGATATGAGTCTAGACCCCAACATAATAATCTTACTCTTAGAGGTAAGAGTTGCAAAAACTGTGCCAACAGCAAAAGGCCGCAGAAAGCATAATGACAAACATTAATTCCAATCGGCCACAGAATGAGTCATAGGTGTTTCTCGCGATGCTTCCTAGGCTGCGTTTCTTAAAGAGGTCTCGAGCGGAAAATATTAAAGCCCTAATTAGACAGAGACTGATAGTCCGCTTGCATGTTTGGTACCTCATAAAGTTTTTTTAAAAAGTGTTTTGTTAAACCAGAGAATCACAAAATAATCTAGACCTAGAATTGTTTTGTGATGCATAGATTAAACCCAGGGACATAGACATAATCCATAGACATAAGCATGTGCTCTGCCAAAGAACCACATCTAAAGCCTAGACTTAGTTTCCAAAATAAAGAATTCAAGACCACAGTTGTTGGATGACAGGTTTAGCTAGTTTGGGGGCGTTGCTGTTTTGCCCACTCACAGCTTAATCTACTTAAGCCAAGCTTCATTCTAATGAGACTCTCTTCTATGTAAACACTGCTAGAGGGTGTGGCAATTACAGAAGTCACCCTGACTCTGAATAACTTCTGACTTATTATACATCTACTAAGACTTCTATGTTTTCTAGATTGGGCACAGCTCCTCTTTATACCCACTGCACCCAGCATAGGACAGTTAGAATTTACCAGGAGACTAGCACCCTGGCTACGTTGAGACTATAGGAAGACTATAGGAAAGATCATACTAGTTTGCTCTCAAGCAGGGTAGTGTGACCCTTTCACTATACGGAGAACAAGATATTCAGAATCACCCTGGTGCAGATAATAAATAAGAAGGAGCTTGTGGGTACCATCTAGATTACATGAAGCTCATGAAATTAAGATGCATTACTTTATACCAGCTCTCTCTGTCTCTCTCTGTCTCTCTCTCTCTCTCTCTCTCTCTCTCTCTCTCTCTCTCTCTCTCTCTCTCTCTCTCCCCAGTGTTTTACATAAGAGACAATCTCGGGATTAGTCCATGGCATAACCTTTGTTTATACCTGTAATAGGGTGTGACACCGCCCTTCCACAATTTGTTTAGGGTCCTTTGTTGACACGACCTTCCCTGGATTACTTTGGTGTATATAAGGGGACTGACTTGAGGCCCCTGAGCCTTTTGCTCCTTTTTTGGGTAGGACTCCTCTAGGGTGAGATCCTTTCTCTTTGGTGGAAGACTTAGGCTCTTTTCTATGGTCTAAGTTTGGACAAGAGTTATTCCTTTCATTATATTGGATTTCTGTGGAAGCGCTTTTGTACTATTAAAAGCCTTTTTTGGAACTGCGCTGGGACTTGTGAGTTTTCATCCGTTCCCCCAGTGTCCTCGGAGGTAGAAGAGAACTTCTGTCCTGACACTGTCGGGGGCCCTCGGCAGCGTCCCTGACACACCATATGAAACTTCTCACCTCTGGCCTTTCTGTCACGATGTCCTGCCTGCTGGTTTCTGTCTCTTTCCAACTCAGTTCCTCCCCATCCTCATGAATGTCTCTGAACCAAGACAGCTGTACTCTTCTAAACTGTCATTCCCCAGCAGCTGAGGCAAATGGAGACCTGAACGCCAAAAACCATCCCATTCTCACCCTCTCTAGCTCTTTCACAGAAAAGCACATTCTGATTTCACTCTTTGCAAAACGTTTGACTAGCCAATAGATCACACTTGCTTTGCAATTAAGAGCCAATTTATGTGGACCTATGGAATAGAATTGAGTATCCTGACACCCAACCTCAAACACATGATCATTTAATCTTTGATAAAGGTGCAAAGAGTCTAAAATGGAGTAAAGAAAGCCTCTTCAACAAGTGGTGCTGGGAAAACTGGGCAGCGACATGTAAAAAATGAATTCGGACCTGTGTCTAACACCATGCACAAAAATCAGATCAAAATGGATTAAAGATCTCAATATCAGACTTGAATCCATAAAGTACATTGAAGAAAATATAGGAAAAACCCTCCACGACATTGAAGCTAAAAGGCATCTTCAAAGGTGAAACATCACTAACAAAGCAACTGGAAGAAAAGATAAACATATGGGACTACATGAAACTAAAAAGCTTCTGCACCTCAAAAGAAACAGTGACTAAGATACAAAAGCAGTCCACAGAATGGGAAAGAATATTCACCCAATACCCATCTGATAAGGGGTTAATATCCAGGACATATCAGGCACTGGTAGATCTTTACAAAAAGAAAACAAACAACCCCATCAAAAAATGGGGAGAAGAAATGAACAGAAACTTCAGCAAGGAAGAAATTCGAATGGCCAAAAAAAATATGAAAAAATGCTCATCATCACTAATCATCAGAGAGATGCAAATCAAAACAACAATGAGATACCACTTTATACCACAGAGAGTGGCACATATTCAAAAGAGCAAGAACAACAAGTGCTGGCATGGATGTGGGGAAAAGGGGACACTCATCCATTGTTGGTGGGAATGCCGGCTGGTACAGCCTTTCTGGAAAACAATATGGAATTTCCTCCAAAGACTAGAAATTGAACTCCCATTTGACCCAGCCATACCACTCCTGTGGAACAATTTGAGGCTCTTCATATTCCTGAATCAACCAGATGCCATTGGGCTACATTGGCACATGATAGGGTCCAATGGAAATGTTACTGGTGCCCGCTCGAGCAAATTGATGAATAACGGGATTCAAGTGATCAAGTGAAGTGATACCACTCCTGGGAATCTACTCTGGGAAACCAAAAATAAGCAGCGGAAACACCATCCCTACTTTTATGTTCATAGCAGCATTATACACAATAGCCATAATCTGGAAGCAACCAGAGTACCCGAAAATCGATGACTGGATAAAGAAGCTTTGGTACATCTACACAATGGAATATTATGCAGCTGTTAGGAAAAATGAAGTTATAAAATTTGCCTATAAATGGATGGACATGGAGAAGATTATGTTGAGTGAAATTAGCCAGAAGGACAGAGACAGATACAGAATGACTGCATTTATTTGCATAACATAAATATATATGTACATATTATGATACCAATATCCAAAGTCAAGTGAAACATATATCAGGAGGTCTTGTCAAAGGTGGAAATTATCCCAAACGTGTGGGAGTCAGAGGCTAGGTAAGACAGAAAATGGAACAGTGTGCTAACAATTGTCGAGGGTAATAATGCCAACCTAGAACTGAGCATTAAATAGAGGCAAAAAGGATACACATGACAACCCTTTAATGTATGTTCTGTAATCCATAGTCTGGAGGGGAAGGAAAAGAGAAAGAGAGAGAAAGGGAAAGACATAAAGAACCTGCCATGGAGGAGGGCTGGGGAGGGGGAGGGAACCGGGGGCGTTGGTGGTGGGAGATGGGCACTGGTGGCGGGATGGGTGCTGGAACACTGTATGACCAAAACCCAAATATGAACTTTTTAATTGTATATCTTTGTAATTGTAAAAATAAAAATTTTTTAAAAAGAGCCAGTTTAAATGGCTCTGATCTTCAGAAATCTTCCTCACAAGTCCTACAACTTGAATCCATAGCCCCCAGTTCAGACAACACGTCTGTCTCCCTACACTCCATCTGTACCAGCTGTTCCTACGCACTGCCCACCTCCATCCCACCAGGTCAGAGGCCCTCTATGACAGAGAATGTACCCAGTTTCATTTTCTATCTAACACCCTCACAGACCAGAAAACTACCCTAGCTCAGTTTTACCCTATAATCAAAAATGGGATCCAAGTGATGTTACTAGACATTTAGAGACAGAATTCAACTCTGGAAGTAAGCCCCAAATTCCAAACATCTGTTCAATCAGGACTGGATACCAAAAAATAAGTCTCGCTCTACTCATGCAAGCAAAAAAGCAAAAGGGTTAGTGGTGGTGTGGGCTGTCTGCACAGCAGAGGTCCTGAGATGAGAAGCCCAAATGCTTCCCCGCACCCCTACCCTGACGCTCACCAAGGACAAGTAAGGATCACGGGAGAGGGATGGCTGGGAAATGCCAGGCATACCTTAAGATATAGGGCTGGGAAATTAATCCCCTTTGCCCAGCAAGGTCATTTCTATGGTAACAAAAATGTAAAGGGAGAGAGATAGCTGTGCTCCACTCAGCGTCATCCATTCGGATAAAACAACACAGGAAGTAAGGAGTGGCTTAGCAAAGTCCTTGTTCAGATTCAATTTCCATATTAAATAAGAGGGTGTTCCTACTCGAGACCAAAATAACAGGTCCTTTCTTGTGCTCAATAATTTGAACTAATGTTCAAATTAGCTTTGGAGTAGCATTCTACATGTGCCAAGGAATTTCCAAACAACGTATGGAAAAGCAGAACTGCAAAGAACAAGGAAAATGAGGCAGAGACGAAAGTGAAAGAAGGTACGAGAAAAGCTAAGGTGCACATGGCCCGTCTGACTTTACCGTTCATGTGCCTTGTTTGTATGTTTTGGTTTTCTTCCAGAGCAACCACCAGTGGCGGCTTAAAGCAGACTATCAATGTTGCTGCTCCTAACTCAGCACTACAGCAGAAAGCGCCTGCAAAGCCAGGCACGTATTACAAAGTATTTCAAAGTCATCAAGCAAACCGATGCAGAAGAAACACAAACACTATTTTACAAGAATTGTTAATATCCTATACCAGCAACCAAAATAACAGCACCAGCTTTGAATAATTATTCACTTTAAATCCTTAGAAACAATGTAGTAGTCTGCAAGTTCCAACATTCTTAGAAGAAAATCACTTGAGATTCAGGCCATGTATATGGATGAAACAAAGTCCACTGAGACGTCAAACAATTTTCAAAGACTTCAGGATGACTATGATACCAATGAAGTAGTTTAAATGATGATCAATGTAGTTTCTAACAGCTTATGGATCTCAAGCAGGGCTGCGTTTCTCTCCTTCCCCACCCCCAAAGAAATAATTAACCCTTACTGTCTAATGAATGAGTCTGGGCAACATACCTTTGGGCTCAAAGACAACACTGCTTGACTTTATATTTGCTGGCCATAGAAGACACGTAATCTCCGAGATTAAGATTTATTTTTAAAGGGAATAGCAAACTGTTCAGCTTTGAAGCAACTCTCCATCTAAGTTGATGCAAATACAGACTCACTAAGGCAAGCAGCTGCGAGGCACCAGCAACTTTACTAGGAAAATCTCCATGAGCCTCTCAAGGTTGAGAGGAAGCCTCAAAGGTGGGCTGAGAGCTTTACAAAAAGTAAATCTATCCTGGTCATTGTTCAGCTCTAATGTTTTCTACTAATCCCACGAGTTCTATTTGTCACTAAAAAAGGAACTCAGCAATACCAGTCAACTGTTTTCAGATCATTACAAGCAGATGACCTATACACAGGAAATGGAAAAAATCTAAATTGCTAAAAAAAAAAATTCTTGCATTCACCACTTCAACCCACTTGATCTGGTCTGTTTCTGCAAATCTTTTCAATGAGTCCAAATCATACCCCCAAAAATGCAACTCTCCAGTTGTTTCCAGTTGTACCAAAAATGCTATTGGATATATAAATGGACCACACAGGTAGCTATAAAGATATAAAGATGAGTGGCATAGGTTGTCCTTGTAAAAAAAAGAAACCAAAAACCAAAGCACCTGCAAAATCATGACAGACCGAGTGTGTAAGGCATTAGACTCACAGGAGACCAAGTGCTCTGAGAGCCACGCTGCAAGCACTGTACGAAAACTGTGCTGCAGTGACCGTATCCGTCTACGTAAGAATAATCTGCACCTGTGCCTCAAGGGCTACATCTCACCCCATCCTCCCAGCAACCCTGTGAAGTACATTTAGACCATGTGCATAACTGAGGTTTCTGTCTGTCGAATGGGACTAAGTCCTGGAGATAATAATAAAGCACATATTACTCTGAGAAAATGGACCTTTCAATTCTGTGTTTGGACAAATGATAAAGAACATAAACAACTTAAAGAACAGAGGACAGGAAATACTAGTGGTTTATTTTAAAATTGGAAAACAAATTCTGAGCTTGACTTAATTTTAAAAAAATCCATATTTTAAAAACCGCATCCTATATACTAAATGACTCAGCAGTACTGTTCTGCATTTCATATCTCACATTTAATGTATTGTTTTTTTTCCTCCAATTACCTCACATCATCTTTTTTAATTTATTTTTTTAAGCTGGAATCACTGCAAGCAGTGTTGTGGGGGGTCACTGGGGCTACAACCAGTGGTACTCAGGAGTCCGTGTGGTGCCAGGAACTAACTCAGCCTGTTGCACTGCGCTGCTGTCACTGTGTCTCCAGTCTTTCGTGTGCTTTTACTGTTGTGGGGATCCACTTGGAGCTGCCAAAGTCTCATGGTGCTCTGAGTCACAGTGCTCAGGAGGTCACCAGGGTTTTAATCAGCCCTGATGGAGTGGAAAATGCATTGCAAGAGGTCAAACACAGGCCTCACACATGCAAGGCACACACTTCAACTCTAGGCCACACCCCCCAGCACCATGCCTTTCCTTTTTTGTTGAGCAAGTTACTGGTAAGACAAGAAGATGGCTCAAAGGGCGGCAGACATGCTTTACACTCAGGAGACCTGGGTCTGCTTCCATAAGGCTCATCCACTGAGCAGTACCAGCAGCCAAGTGTCGCTCCTGCGCACTAAAGTGTGATTCCTCTATGCTGGAGGGGGAGAAAGTGTCACTTGGGAAAGTTTGTGCACCATTAGCACTCAGTTATGAAGGACAAATGCTGAGTAGTGAGGATAGGCTATGTTAGAGAAAATATTTAAAAGAAACCCTTAAGCTGTCATACTTTATAGTTCAATAACAATGTTACTAAGAAAGTGCTCTACGGAAAAACCTGAGAACTCAAATATATGGCATATGGCTCTTTTCTGAAAGATTTGTTGGAAGGAAAATGGTAACCTGATACTTAAGGTTATGTAATGAATTAAATATTAAAATATTTATGATGATCGAGAAACAAAGGATTAATAAATGTGTCATAATAATAAAACCTATTTTAACCAAAATTACAAATCTCCTTAGAAAATATGCTATAAATCATTAAGTACACCAACAGCTCTATTCTGAGTGCAAAATTCTGTGACGATACATATCACCACCACTAGGTGGGATCTCAACTAGTTCAGGAACTACAGAGGCCTTCAGTAAACCAGTTAAACCCTGGATAGGAAAGTATTCTCACTGGACAAGTCTCTGGGGGGTCAAATTCTATCTCCATGATGATGCCAAAGATTTCTATCTGGATATGACCCCAAGTACCAGGGCAAAGCCAACAAGCATTGCCCAAAAAATTCAGATCTAAGAATATTTCCCACAACGGGACAGTAAAGAAGTAATCTCCATGAATGAGAAGTGTAACTTCAGAAGAGAAAGCAGCCCTCCCAATCAGATATAAAGGGCAAGTGAGATGTTTAAGTAGAAATAGTTTAGATTGTGAAAAAATAATTATGCCTTTTACCATAATTTCAAGATTCCTCACAGCAAAAACTCTATACCATAAGAAAAGTGACTTATGTGATTCAAGACAAAGAACAAACTGCAAAGGGGCAAAGAGAGCAGCCAGAAAGGCATAAAGTAAAATAATGGAAACTGCATTCAACCAACGAAAGGGCACAGGACTCCAGCAATAGGTCACTGAGTAAAGCAAGGTGGTCAAGCGTTCCAGAAGAGAGAGTCAGCTTTTACATTTCAACTGTCAGCATCAAATCGACCTTTAAGCAGATGAATGGACACATTCACTTCTCACAGGTCTCTGCCAGGCTGTGATCTGGGCTTATAGCAGCCTCTGTGCCACACACTACTGGCCTATAAACGGACAGTATGTAGTCAGGCAAAACCTGTGTGCAGTTCACACCATTCACAGCCTCCTTTTAATGATAAAGAACACTGCACTGGGCTCCATTAACATTACCCAGGATATCTGAAAGTCACAGAAATCAAGAAGGAACAAAAAAGTCCAAAATCAGACTCTGGTGAAGGGCAATAATTCAAGAAGGAGAGGAAACACTAAAGTTAATTTAAAACCATTTGCTTCAGTTCATGTGATGAATCTTTCTAATGTAAAAATCTTAATCTTCTTTACTGATAATCTTCGAAAAAGCACTAACAACTTGTTCTGCCACTAAAGGGAAGCTCATGCAAAATTCAACAGCTCTGCCTGGCTTAGACTGGAGCTAGCAGGATATTCAAATCCTGAGAGGTCAGCTCAACCTCCACAGCCCAGAAATTAGTTTAGCTTCAAAGTGCACCAGGGCCAGTAACTTCTGATTTCTGTTTTACTTCATTTCCTTTGACGAGCATCCACACCTAACAAGCACAGTGAAGTCCATTAATACAAAAAATGTTCTCTCTGCCTCTGCCCTGTCCCCACTTACTTCTTTTCCTCTTGGAATCTCAGAGTCTTGCACAACAGGCTGGAAATCTGGGGACCAGAGTGGGATTTCCCATGAAGTAGAAACTAGCTTTTCAGTGTCCTCGTATAGCCTTACCCCATCTACAATCACAGCTTTGTCATGGCTCCACCCGAGCCATTGACTTATCCACCAAGACTGACATACCTTTTAGAAGGATCTTTCTGGAGACACAGTGAAAGCAATTTTCTAAAGGACTTGCCGTACTTTTTCATCATTTCCTTATCCTCAACTCCTGTTTCTAAAGTGGGAGGATCATTCTGCAAAGTCAACATTAATACCTGCAGCAAAAACAAGAAACCAAAATCTCAGCACAGCGATGTCTATGTTTGAGTTTTTAATTTTTCTTTTTCATGATTTTAGGCGCAAATGACCTCTCGTGATTTTACTTCTCCAGAAATTGTGTATTGAGAAACATATTCATTTCCCTTTGCAAATCTGTTCACGTGCACATAAATGTTTTTCTTATTCTATTAACAGAACTTTTTAAAAACAAAACTGCTGTCTGGGTTAAGAAGGTCTCCCAATGCAACCAGAACAGAGTTTCCTAGGAACTGGCTGTCAGACAGGTTCATAGAGCACAGAGGCTGCATGTGTTCAGTGAAGGCCGGGGCTCTGGCAGAAGGGGGTGGGGCCGAGAAAGGGCTGACCAGAGCCGCGATGAACTTTGATGTGTATACTTCTATAACACCCTAAAGATAAAGCCACAAAATACCAGGAGATAATACATAAACTTTCCCTAATTTTTTTTAAATGAAGAAGCATATAAAATTACTGCTTAAAGACTTGGCAAAATTGTTACAGTAAGACATCAAAAGATAGCCAGACTACAACTAGGTCCCTAAAACCCATAGCAAGCAAAAGGCTATGCTGCTTTCAGAGAGGGACAAAATGAAACAAAGAAATCAAATGCAAGAAGATAAAAGTTCCACTCTCACACTAATATGAAATTATTTGCTTCAAAAAAATAGACTTGGAAGTAAACTACTGACCTATACATAACCCTCACTGATGCATAAATCAGATGTAATTTATGCAAATGCTATACATGCCAAGTCTCTTCCAAAGACTTTCAGATGTTCAAATAGATGGATTTAAGTGACAGTTTATTATTTGTGGCAGATAATAGCTAGCAGCAGAAAGTTAAGGGACTATGAAGACTGCAAGAAAGGCATCAGGATTCAGACCAGGATTAGCCTGTGTGACTCTGGGAAAGAAAGAAAATAAGAAAAAAAATCACCCAAAAAACATGATGGGTAAAAAATAGTCTTCCGAGTTACCTGAGTGCATTACCTCTTCAGAGTCACTTGTTTATGCCTTAATGTTAACTTGTCTAATAATAAAATCAGTTATTTATATAACCAACTCCCACAAAAAAGGAAACACACATACAAAAAACAACAGAATCAACTCTAAAATCACAACCAGGATTGCCTGTATTTTATGAGATTATAGATGAGTATTTTCCTCTTTATTTATATTTATGCTTTCAAATTTCTACACTAAGAATGTGTTAACTTTTCAATCAGTTAAAATTATTCAACTTTTAAAAAAACTGTAAGGATATTTTTAAACTTTCTAAATATTCTCAATGTTTTCCTAGGGAAAAGTTGAAGCAAATATGTACAATATCCTCTATATAAAGTACCTTTTATGTAGAGAATACTGTGTTCTCTATTTAATACTGAGCTTGTGCTCTGTTATTTCCATCTCAAAACAAATCAAGCTGGGTAAAATAAACAAGATAGTATGCTCTCAGAACTGAGAAATAAAGATATAGAGTATTTTTTTAAAAAATACAAAAGTCTGAGAACTATATCCCAACATATGTTATTTCCTAAAATCACAAGGCTCACTTATATCAGCTGAGCACAAAGGACTAGAATACCTGGCCCACATGCACAAGGCCAGAGCTGGCTCTCCATTTCTGCTACCCCGTCACCCTACACATAACCCCCATCTAATCGCTCAGGAATAGCCCTGATGGCCCCTGAACTATCTGGTCTCCTATTCAAACAATCATCTATTACCAGACCTTCCCCAACCCTCAGTCCCCTGAGCACTACTTGGGAGTCACCTATCCCCAATGTGGAAGGTGGAGGAGCAAAGAGCGAGATAGATGGACATCAATATAATGGGAACAGGGGTAAAATGTCACAGACCATTATCTGTTTGCAAAATAAAGGAGGGGGAGTCTAAATGTCTGGGAGATCCAGCTGGAAAACTCTAGTCACCCTCATTTATTTTCAGATTTTCCTGAGGGCAGGGCAGAGCGTTGGTGGATTCTACTATCAAAAGGGAAATGGCTGGCATTTGTCAGAGCTATCAACCTCCAGGGACCAAGCTGATCACAAGTGTCAGTCCCCGCTGTGCCAAGAAACAAAGCAAGATCCAGTGCTTGGAAATGCACTACTTCTGCCCTATTCTGTCCCCTGAGAAAATTGAATAACATTCAAACCAGTCGCATGCCTCCATTAATTCTCCTCAGGTTTAAGCAAGGGGGAATGATCATGTTTAAAAGAACTGCAGAAGAGATTCCATTAAATCATATTTCAAACCCGACATATTATTTCCAAGAGTAATTACTTTCATGGGAGGATATTTGTGATAAGGTGCTGCTCCCGTTGCTAACTCAATGGCAGTTATTCCAAAGCTCCACATGTCAGCCTTGAAGTCATAGCCTCTCACCTAAGAAAAGAATCAGGAATAAACACAATTATATATCAGGCATGCTCCACATCACGAAGTCCGTGTTATGTCAAAAGTCCACCACTGCGTCTGCACAATTTTAACTTTACAGTGCTAAGGAGTTCCAGTAATCAAGAATTAAATCTTAGCTACATGGTTCACTCTAATGAAATGAGTGTTCAGAATGAAATGTCAGTGCACTGGTGATATGTGTTACTACTCCACGCCAATCAAAACAACCCTTTCTTTGCTTTTTACCTGTTCCATGACTTCGGGGGGCCATCCAACACGGGGGTGCCAACAAAGGTTTTTCTTACTTTATTTCGGGTAACATCACCCCCTGTTGCTAAGAATGCACTTACCCCAAAATCTGAAAGGGGAAAAAAACAATTTATGTAAAACATTATTATAGCTTCTAAGTTCTGACTTGATGAACAGATCTTTCTACTGAACCATGCAATGATAAGATATCATTCTAAATATGTTACTACAAATCTCTCAGGTACACCAAGGTGACCCCACCATCTGCTATCCCCTATACTTTACAAAATACCATTGTAGAGCTGAAAAACCTACTAGCTCCAAAGCTCAGCATGTCAAATTCTATTTTCTCCCACGAAAGGTATCGAAAGCCACAACTGATCATAAAGGATTCTGTAATATATACGCATCTATATAAACCTATTTCCTTGTTGTATCGTTTATTTTCACATTTCTCTTTACTATCATTTTCTATTCTTTAATTCTACAACACTGTTTGGAATGTTCCTTTTCTGGGAAAAAAATTAAGGATGAATAACATCCTGTTGTTTTCTAAATTGTGCTCTGTAATCCATTAGCTGAAGCCAAAATGGTAAATCCACAAAGCCAGGTACATAAAGCCGACTAGACAAGGTTTGTCCAAATGTCGCAACAAACACAAAGGAAGAGCTCTGTCAGCATATATTGCTTTGTTTTGTCATTCTAAGGCTGGCTCAGTGGATGGTTTCCATGGGTATCAATGGAATGGCATGTAGAATAAAATAATATTCTTAACATCCATTATATATTAGACATTCTTTTTATAACTCCATGGATTAATTAGGCAAACTATAAATAAATGCATCTAAGCAAAAATGTTATATATGGCAATAGAAAGAGGAATGAATAGACCAACTTGATATTAACACATCCACTTCTGCTTACATTTTTACTGACAATCAGAGTCTGTTAAAAAGGGGTTAAAGAACCAACTTCTGAGGGTTACTATAGACCTCTTAGTAAGAGCCATGTCAAGAACACTTGATGGTAACCGAGCAAATGTAATTTTAAAAAAAGGTAGCCAAAGACTCCTGAACACCAGTGGACTGTATATTTATGAGCCCTGTCAAGTTGCTTTCATATGATTCTTCTTTACTCAGCTCTTTTGTTGACTGCCAGCATGGCAGCAATTACCAAAGAACATTGTGGAGTACAGACTAAGGTCAAAAGTGTAGTATTAGCATTTGCTTTAGGTTTATGATATTCAGTTATGCAATAACATCGGGACTGAGAAGAATATGTTGGCTGTTTCATGTTATTTACATTTAAATTTACTCAACTCCCAACAGGACTTCAACCACAGTAAAAGAAATAAAAACTGACAAACAGTGTCTTGTTCCAGCGACTATTCTCATGCTGCTGCTGACCAAAAGCAAATCTTTAAATGGCTAATTTAATTTACACATATGTGCCAAATTCCAAAACTCTTTGAATTCTTATACCTCTGCCAGAAAACTGAAAGTCTTGTGAAAAGAACCAGTGAACCCAGTTTGTAGCAGGAGATAAATGTCATTCTCTTACAGAGGAACAAGAACTGAATCACTGGTAAGCAACCACTATAATCAGTTAAGGGTAAGGCTTTCTAAAGTTTATTTCAGCATAACTTATATTTCTGAAAAGAACTTCAAAAATGAATCTAACATTTCAATGGTATTTAAATACTTTGCAGTGACAATATTAAATAAGTATTCATTATTTAGAAACAATTAGGACTATGGGATAAAAGCTGCCTTAAGGAAAACTAGATCACTTTAATGCCATTGAAGGGATCCTACATCCCTAACTCTTCTTCAGCGATGCAAGGATTTTAAAACATGTATAAAGCCTCGAAAAACGTAGTCAACAGTATTTTTCAATTGCTGAAAAATACCACCTGACGACATTTGATCTGAAAGCTGCAAGGACAGTACAGAAAGAAGCACAGCACCATTCCCTGTGCATGATCCACATTTTCATCATGTAGATTCTACTCTCAGAACACCAACTTCAAAGTCATAAGCAGATGACCAACATCTTTAAATCCACAGCAAAATGTCCAGAAGCGGAGAACCAACCCTAATGCCCACTCTTCCTTATGACAACAGATTAAATATACAATCTGCTCCTGTGTGTGGCTGATATGTACATACAGAGATTTGTATGTGCCGAGAAACAGGATATTTTGACCCAAGTACACACTATGCTTCTGTAAACAGGAAAATTAGTATATTCTGTCGAGACAGCTCACAGATGACAGTGCAAGGAGGGTAGAAGAGCAGCCACAGTGAAAGGCTGCCTTGTTTTTAAAGGCTATGGTTATATAGCCAAAGGGAGCACAGCCAGCTCAGTGGGGGAGGGGGAGCACTCAACAGCTCTCTGGCCACAAGGGATCAAAGACTGAACACAGTTGGCCTGTCCGTCTTCCTAGCCCAGGAATAAGCAGATCTCAGACTGGAGAGAGCGCTGCCCGTTCCACTCTGGCAACCAACAGGCACTAACATCTTCTAGCCCCTTCCACCTCTTTCCATCCTGCTGCCACTCTCTTAGTGGCTCCACACACATCACAAGGGAACCAAAAAGTCCTGTAGCTGCCTCCCTTAGTCTCTACCTCCCTGCTTTCCCCACGTTCCTGCACCACTAACCTAGCCCTTCCCTTCTGTGTCACCTGACCATGGAAAAGGTCAGATTTATATACACAATAGAATACTATGAAGTCATAAGGAAGGATGAAATCATGCAACTTGTTACAACTTGGATGAAACTGGAAAATCTCATGGTAAGTGAAATAAGTCAGAAGAACAAGGTAAAAAGTCAATGTTCTAACTAATCTGTAGTACAGAGAGTAACATGTTGAGGGAATGGAAGGTATCAAGTATATCACTGGCTCTAGATTAGATAAACAGGCAGCTGGAGCAATAGTACTGTGCGTAAGGCACTGGTCTTACATGCAGTCAACCTGGATTTGATCCCTGACACCCAACATGGTCTTCCAAGCCCTGCCAAGTAAAATCTCTGAGCACAAAGCAAAGAGTAAAGCTTATCTTGAGCACTGTAAAACCCAAATATAAATAAGTTTTAAATATAAATAAGTTTTTAAGTTTTAAATAGATTAGAGAAACAACAGGACCAGAAAGGGGGGCTGGAGAGATTCTACAACAAGTAGGGTGTTTAACTTGCTTGAGGCTGACCCAGGTTCAATCTCTGGCATCCCACAGGGTTCCCTGAGACCACCAGGGAGATTCTTAAATGCAGAGCTAGGGACTAACCCCTGAGCACCACTTATGTGCTAAAGAACAAAACAAAATGTGGCTAAAGAACAAAACAAAACTGGGAGCCGAGCGATAGTCCAGTGAGTAGGGCGTTTGCTCTGCATGCGGCCAACGAGGGCTGGCCCCGCCATAGCATATGGTGCCCTGAGCACTGTCAGGAGTAATTCCTGAGTGCAGAGCACGGAGTAACCCCTGAGCATTGCTGGGTGTGACCCCCCGCCAAAAAAAAAAAACAACTGAACAACGAAAACACCAGAAAGTGGAGAATTGGAGAGGGGGAAGCAAGAAGTGGTAGTTATAGAGGTAAGAGGGGGAAAGGGCCCCGGAATTTTCTGTGGTATGGAGTTATCTGTGTCATCTGAACCGTGAGATGCAATAGACAGTAGGCATGGGATCCAAACTAAAACAATTCAACTTAAAAATGTGTCTTCAATTGGGGGTGGTGGAAGGAAAGCCGGGTCACTGGTGGAGGATCTAGACAATGGTGACGGAACTGAAACTGTGGCAATGTATACTGAAACTACTGTCAACATCTTTGTCAATCACCACTGTCTAAACAAAAAAAAAATTAAAGCATGGACTTAATTTTCTCCAGGATGTATCATAAACTTTCAACGCAATTTTTTTTTTTTTTGCTTTTTTGAGTCACACCTGGTGATGCTCAGGGGTTCCCTCCTAGGCTCTTTGCTCAGGAATTACTTCTGGTGGTGCTCCAGGGACCATAAGGGATGTTGGGGATCGAACCCAGGTCAGCTGATGCAAGGGAAATGCCCTCCCCACTGTGCTATCGCTCCAGCCCCCGTAATATGTGAATTTGACCCCTTTCCTCTCTGACTCACCTACTACTATTCCAAATCACATGTCCCAACCTTTAAAAGCAGTTCTAGCAAACATGGAGGAACAGTTTAGCGTGTGTGACTTGCAAGCAGATGGTCATGAGTACAGATCCCAGGTGTGCTGTCTATAGAGCAATATCCTGACAGCTCAGTCTTCTGTGACCTCCCCACCACAGCCCCGCATGTCGATTTCTAGTGTCCACTGCCAAGTGCATGTGAGCACCACAAAAAGCAGTGTGGATCCCAGTGAGCACCCACAAGTGCTCACTGCAACACACAAGCGCCCAGGCATAACTCATGTGCTTCAACTATAGGTACAGCAAACTCACGCCAACACTGTAACTGACAGTCCACACTCAACCACAGCCAGAGTGTGAAGGAGTGCCACCCTGGTAGCTGTATCAACGAGGAGACAAAAAACAGTAGTGTCTAGAAGAGAGAAGACACATATGGGGCTGCGTAGAAGCAGAGAAGAAAGTGGGCCCGTATAACCCTGAAAGACTGCATCCACATGGGTCTTGCACTAGACCACTGGGCTAGGCGGTGAATGAAGTTATGGTCTAGATAGAAAAGCCCTAACGGAAATGGCATCCAGACAAAGAAACAGGACTGAGCAAAGCACAAGTGCCGAGTCTGACAGCTGCAAGGGTCAAAAACTCAAATGCCAACAGGGGCCGGCAGAGATTGAGAGCACTGGAATGGCAGTGCCACTCCAAGGAGGTCTCTCTCTCTCTCTCTCTCTCTCTCTCTCTCTCTCTCTCTCTCTCTCTCTCTCTCTCTCTCTCTCTCTCTCTCTCTCTCTCTCTCTCTCTCTCTCTCTCTCTCTCTCTCTCTCTCTCTCTCTCTCTCTCTCTCTCTCTCTCTCTCTCTCTCTCTCTCTCTCTCTCTCTCTCTCTCTCTCTCTCTCTCTCTCTCTCTCTCTCTCTCTCTCTCTCTCTCAAACCCCATGGAGCCAGACTCCACCCTCAGTGCCCCCAGGCCTGAAGCAGATGTCTTCTGTTCAGCAGCAAACAAGAGATTCCCTGCCAGAGAACCCACGTTGCATTGCTCCCCCTTTTCCCAGGATCTCAATGTAGAACCTCACTTTTCTATTGTTGTTGGCAACAAGTGCATGTCAAAAAGAATTTATATTTATATGGAAAGGCACTTCTCCCTCCCTGATTCTGTCTGCAAAACTAGTCCGCCAACTGCATTATGGTGTCTCAATTTACCTGAAACACGTTCACATATACCATGCAAAATTGTATTTGGGAGCCACAGCCCAGATGGTCAGCTAGCAATGTGACCCAGCACATCGGGTGCAGGAGAGGGCGATGGCTTTCTGGCCATGTCTGATTCAGTATGCTAGCAGCAGCTGTGGCAAATATTCCTGCTATTTGCATCTCAGAATAGACAAATCTCCGGGGTAGGAGAATGCCCAAAGGTGTGATTATCCGGGGAAAGAGTGACTGCTGACAGGCATGATGCCTGCTAGGGATCAGTTTTCACAGGTCAAAGGGAAGGAGTCGCTGACTAACGGATTAAATTACTGTAGAAAAGGTAAATTCCTGGCCCCTGTAAACCCAATTTTCAGACCAACTGTATGATCACTAGTAAAACTGCGCATATTTTTAACCCAGCATTTGGCTACTTGCTATGATTCATGAAATATTTCTGGGGCTACAAGATAGCTCGGTGGGGAGGGTGTATGTTTGACATATAGCTGAATCACCCAGGTTCAATCTTTGGCACCCTGCACTGTTCCTCTGAGCCCAGCCAGGGAATGACCTCTGACTGCAAAGTCCAGAGTAAATTCTGACCAAGACTAGGTGTAGCTCCCAAAAAAGAAAAATTTCTTAGTATATTATATATATATGAACAAGGAAACCTATCAACTTAATTATGGTGTTGCTTGTACTAAAAAAAAAATTACTACAATACAAAATAAAACACAGTAGAACTTTTGCATAGTTTTTTTATTTTTTGCATGATTCAAATGAAAAAAAAAAATCCACCCAGGCCCAAGAGTAAGTAAAATATCTAACTACTTTGGATTCTATACACCAAATACAAGTCACATAAAACAGCATCTAGATATTGAATGACTGCAATCATTTGTGGGATATAAAAAAAGTATGATATTAATATCCAAGGCCAGACAAAATATAGATCAGGAGGATTTGTCAGTAGGTGGAAGAATATATCACAGGTCTGTGGGAGCCAGAGGTTAGGTAAGAGAGAAGGGACTAGTGGGTTTATAATTGTTGGAAATGGTAATACCAATCTAGAACTGAGCACTGAATGTAGGCAAAGGGGTATACATAATATCCCCTAAATGTATGAATTGCAAATGTATGTATTATGAGAGGGAAAAGAGAGAGAAAGAGAGAAGAGGACAATGTGCTTGCCATAGACCATAAACACAGGCTTGGGGAGGGGTAGCGAATCAGGAGACACTGGTGGTGGCAAATGTACACTGGTGGAGGGATGGGTGCTGGAACACTGTATTACTGAAACCTAATCATGAAGAGTCTTGTAACTGGATATCCCAGATGGCATAATAAAATTAAGAAAGAAAGAAAGAAAGAGAGAGATGAAGGAAGGAAGGAAGGAAGGAAGGAAGGAAGGAAGGAAGGAAGGAAGGAAGGAAGGAAGGAAGGAAGGAAGGAAGGAGGGAGGGAGGGAGGGAGGAAGGAAGGAAGGAAGGAAGGAAGGAGGGAGGGAGGGAGGGAAGGAAGGAAGGAAGGAGGGAGGAGGAAGGAAGGAAGGAAGGAAGGAAGGAAGGAAGGAAGGAAGGAAGGAAGGAAGGAGGAAGGAAGGAAGAGCAAGTGAGCAAGAAAGAAAGTGAATATCTGGAACCTTGAAATCTGCTTCAAACAAATATATCTTTCACCTGGAAGGATAGAGAGCAGGAATTTCTTGAATTTACATTACAATCAGGAGATCTCTTGAGGAGCTCACTGGTTTGCTAATGAATGGTAAAATTTGGTCAGTCAAATTTTACTTCCTTAAAACCTGGGAATGATGTTAGATCTGTTGCCAAGCCTGGCCTACCTCAACCAACAATATCTAATCATATCTATGAAAAGGCACCTGACTTGTTCATGGAAAAAATTGCCAGACCAATTCAATACTTGAGTAACAGACCCGCTAATCAAGTGTTCAGAGGTTTCTTAAAACATATTTGAAGTGTGCTATGAAAGTCAGGAATCTCTTGGGCCTCCAAGTAGTGTTCAGGGATCTAAGACGGCAGTTTCTGGCCAGAAGCACCTTTTGGCTCCTTGGCCATGACCCAGAAGATCCAGAGCACAGAGATGACGGAGGAGCCCAACCACACCTGAGCACCAGGCAAGGGGAGCTACACGGGGTCTGATGAATACCTTGGATTACACTGTTCTCTTTCGGGAAAAAGAAAATTGGAGGAAAGCAATTGTGCATGAAGGCTCAGAAACAGGAACCAAGGAGACAGACAGAAGCAGCCACAGCCCTGGAGTAACATAAACAGAACTGAGTAAGATTAGGGATAGATTTAAGAAACTCTGTTATTCTGTGGATAATGGAATTAAGAGGAAGAAACAAACAGAAAAGATTACATAACTGGACAAAGACCACTTAGGAAGTGACTGGATCTGAAAACAATCTACAACCTGTCTGTCCCAGAGCTTCTTCACTAAGCCTTTGGGAAAACCCAGTACATTTTCTGTACGGCAAGAAAATGCAACATGGAGTCAATGGGGTTAATAATACTCAGCTCCTCCCTGAGCTTCCCCGAGCAAAGATCAAGTTGCGCACCCACAACATTCTATTCCCAGCCCTCCCATTCCCAAAGCTTTCCTTAAAATGCTACACTCCTTGGGACGCAGTAAATGGGTCAGTGAACAGGGCACAGTGGACAGAGCTTCGTTTTCATGAGCTAAAACAGAAAAACTAGTTTTAGATTCTCTGGTTGATCTGAAATGTCATATTGATATCATCAAAACAATCCTTCCGTAATCTGGTTGGAGTCCCAGTTTGATTTTATATCTTTCTCATGAAGCTCTCAAGATTTGCTGGCCAATCTGAAATGTGTTTCTGAACGCCCAGGAGCACATGTGGGTTAGCCAACATTCCCATTCGTAGCCTTCCCATTCCGAGGTTTCCTTAAAATGCTACACTGCCTTGAGGCCCTAGGGATGGAACAGCTTCCAGGGCACTTGCCCTGCACAGCCAACTACATGGACTCTATCCCCAGCACCACATATGGTCACCCAAGTCCCACCAGGAGTGACCTCTGAGCACAGAATCAAGAGTAAACCTTTAACGCCCTTGGGTATGCCCCCTCCTCTCCAAGAAAAAGTTGCACTGGTAGGACACGTGGAAAGACATACTGTATGATCATACTTTATGATTTAAATGATGCTAACTCTACCTTAATAGGTTTAAAACAGAAGCAAGCACTTTTGTAATTCTTCCAATTCAATGAACTGCTGCTTTGTTCTGCTTATGTTGTTTCAATGGCAGCATATGTGTGCCCAGTCAGAGCCTGACTGCAGCAGGAGCAGGGGCTGTGCTTGTCCTGGACACTGGGTGTCCGTGTCCTGGCTCAGATCCTGTGGGGGCTCATAGGGCTTTGATTCAGATATAGCCTGGCCTTCCAGGAAGAGCAAACATGGGAAAACATGATAATGATTTGGATTGACTGAAGATGACATGACCTACTCAGAAAGAATAGAAGACACATGCCCAACAATGCCACATTCAAACTAAGGGCATCCTCCCCGTTGGCTGGTAAATCCATAGTGCCTTTTCCTACTGATTTCCTCGAGGAGCACTGAAAAAGGATAGGCAGGGAAAGCCAGAGTAGCAGTAAGAGAATTAGAGGCTTTTTTCTTACAACTAAATCCAGGCTCCTGGTGGAGATTCATCTCCTGCACACAACTGACCAGAATACTCAATGAACAAAATCCTCCAAGCAGGTCATCTGGAGAATCCCACCCCGGGGCCCTAACCCAGCCCTGTCCCAAGGCCTAATTCACTTTAACGTCAGCGCTTCAGGCCCTAACTTGTGTTAGGAGACTAGGGAGCTTCCTGGGTTTTCCCTTTTGGCTGCAAAGCTCACCAATTATCTCACACTTTAGCAAAATGCTAAAAGCTTCTTCAACTGGACAGACTACCATTTCTCAATTTTATCATTTGAATGTATAATTAAACCCAGCCTTTCCAACCAGCTTTCCTGCTTGTGTTAGTTTTGCTTTTAAAAGTACAACAAGATAATTTTTTCGATCTCTTGGAGTCCTGCCACCTTCAGGGTGTCATCGGACCTCCAGGCACTTAGAGCCAAGTGTCTGGAAACAATGGGGAAGGGTTCTGACTCTGCCCCCAATCCTCAGCCTGCTGGGGATCCTGCAAGCTGTGGCAGGACAGGTCACGACTGGGAGGTGGCAAAGGGGACAACGCCATCCTCCAGCTGCAGGCTCAGTGGAACTCAGCCCACCAGAGAGAGCTGCAGGGCCCCAAACCTAGGCAATCGGGACAGGGTGTGCTGAGGACAGGGTCATGGCTCCAGGGGTCAGTGCACAGGTGTTGAATCAGGCATCCCAGGCTCGATCCCCGCCAGAAGCCAAGGACAACCCCAACCAGTGCAGTGTGGGCTACAACCACAGTGGGGAGTCACCAGTGTGGCCCTCTCTGAAGTCTGTGAAGGCAGGATGTGATCAAACCTAGGCCGGGCCCCACCGACACTCCAGAGGCTGTTTTCCTTTTCACCCCCAGGAGCAGTTTGCCCACCACCCTAACAGTGTTGCTCCACACACCATGAATGTGCACACAGCAGCCAAGAGACCTAACAGGGGTAGTGACAGATACAGTTATCGAGTGGCCTGACCATCCAGAACGTTCCCGCCCACCACCTCTGAAACTGAAAGGAGAATGAGAGGAGTCGGGTGGGGGACAGGGTGTCGCTGCAGCCCACCCAGCGGGCACTAAGAGAACATGCAGGCCACAGGATCCCAAGGACACTCCCCTGCCAATTTCCCTCGACTCCTTCCAACTTCGTTTCCATGAGCTCTCTGAGGGGAAGCTTCAAACACAGACATGGAGGGTGCTCTAGCAGGCTGGCAGCATGGGTCGCATGCCTACACAGCACCTACATACGGTCCCTGCCTGGATTCTGATTGTGCTTGCCAGGGGGATTGACCACACTGAGTTGAGCCAGGCCTGGTGCTCAGTATGCACCTCCAGGGGAAGGTGTTAGTTTGCCCTAATCCTGACCTGTCAGTTCTGAGGAAATTTTCTACCTCAATAAAAGGACCATATCAAAGCTCCTCTGCTCCCAACTCGCAGCCTATAGGAGCAAGAGGAGATTATGATAATTGTAACTGCTACCTGACAAACCAATGCAGAAGAAAAGGCAGGAAAGCACAGCTAGGAAATGCCTGGAGCCCACTGTAGAAGCTGCCTGCCTGTGTGTGATGAGGGAACCAATGTCTGCACTGAGATCACCCACTTACCTCGGACTGGCCTCACGTTAGGAGTCAGATCCCTCACGTTAGGAGTCAGATCCTTCCCTGGTCCAGGAATGCTTAGTTATGCTTCATCAGCTTCAATCATTTAGCTACTGCATTAGTGCTCAGTACTGATAGCCCCCAAAAGACTTAGCGAACATCAGCAAGGAAACAATTTAGCGCCTAGTGCAATTTGGGGATTTAACACAGCTCCAACATTGAGTATGACTTTCAATTCCAGGGGCACAACACATAAAACATATAAATTCACAGTAATCTCGGTGGGGGGCATAGGGGTGGGCAGAGAAAACATGCTGTGGGAAAGAAGTCAGTCATGGTTTTGCCAATAGTTGCTGCTTGAAGTCTCTTCTTATGTAAACCTCCCTCCCAAAACACAATCATTTGTTGATAAGAAAATAAGAGAGATAAGTACTCTCAGCATTTAATATGTTGATAAGAACACAGGAGAGATAAGTATCCTCAGCATTCCAGTCTGGCTCTCTGCTAATGCCACAAAGGCTCCACTGAGCAGTCACCAGCATCACACAGGAGCAACAGCAAAACGCAGAATCGTGGGTCCCATGCCAGACCGAATGAATCAGATTCTGTACTATAGCAAGAGCCTGCTGATTCAAGGCATGGTGAGGTTGGAGAAAAAGCACTGCTTGAGAAACTGCATTACCATTCAGTGCCCAGATGTGACTTAGAACGACCGCTAGACTTGAGAGTACGGCCAGCAATGTGGCTTCCCTCATCCACCACTCAGAAACAGATAATCATGGCAATGAAAATAAGGTGGCAGGAGAATGGTATGTATGCACACAGTCAATGCCACAAATCATATCCCACACTGACCTGGCATTCGCCACAGTGTTTCATGTGTCACAGCAGATAAATGCACGGGGCATACCTCTATGGGAATGCTCAGGTTTGCAGAAAATCCTTTTTTTTTTTTTTTTTTTTGCTTTTTGGGTCACACCCAGCAATGCTCAGGGATTACTCCTGGCTCTGTACTCAGGAATTACTCCTGGCGGTGCTCAGGGGACCATATGGGATTCCGGGTTGGCTGCATGCAAGGCAAATGCCCTACCCACTGGACTATTGCTCTGGTCCCGGAAAATCATTTTTAATGCATGAGAATAATGTATAATCATGATACTTATTATCAGCACCAGCTGCTCACTGGAAGTTTGAGGGCAAAGAAGAGACAGGCTGAGGTATGCATGTGTAATGATGTGTATTTGTAACACTATTTCTTTCTCACTTATGTAAACGCTAAGATGCAAGTGTATAAGGTTGCTATTATACTCCTAGAGAGGTAACCTTCACTCATCTTCTAAGCAAGTCTATTGGGAAAATATGTTGGTACCACTAGAATTCAATCACTGGCTCATCACTCCGTTATGCTGGGGGGAAGAATACCACCTCTCTTGCTCTGGACCAGGGCCCCTAAGAGGAAGCAGAACCAAAGAGCATTCTCTGAGAATCTCTCTCTCAAGATAATCTCCTTTTCCCCCATCTGACTCAGGGTTTAATTCTCTCTCGTCCTTCTTGCAAGCAAATGGTGATCAATGCCTGGGTGGTCTTATAGTCAACTCACACACTCATCATAGTGCCAAGCATGCATGGTGACATTCACGATCAGCCCAACTTCTGAATCCTGGCCCTAGGGTGTGGCTTTTCAACTGCTCTAGATAAACCCATAAGCCCCATCCAGTGCTGAGGGTGGGGTGGTCCTGATCTTCTTTGAGTCATGACAAAAAAAATAATGCCTGAGATTTTTCAGATGGCAAAGAATGAAAATCAGAAGAACCCTTCCTTTTTATTTCCCGAAAGTTGAGTTTCAGCTTTCAGAAGAGAAAAATAAAGACATAACTATCCCAACTTGTACCTCTCACTGGCAGACTCATTTGATCCACTTTCAATCAAATATGCTACATTATCACTGACAGAACTTGATGGCCCTCTGTGATGCAACCAATAGCAATTCACAACACAAACCTCTGATCAAATTTGATATCAATATTATCACTGACAGACGTGCTGGCCCTCTGTAATGCAACTAACAAACTCACAATACAAACTTTTGGTCATGTTAGGACTATATAATCACTTACAGAACTTGCTGGTCCTTTGTAATGCAACCAATAGCAATTCACAACACAAACTTTTGGCCAAATGCACTATATTATCACTGACAGAATTTCCTGGCCCTTTGTAATGAAACCAATAACAATTCACTACACAAACATTTGGTCAGATGTGCTATATTATTATTAATAGAATTTGCTGGCCCTTTATAATGCAATCAATGGCAATTCACAATACAAAGTCTTTTCTTTAATCAAAAGGGACTCTGTAAAAACGCTGTTACGCAAAAAGAAGTTCGGCAAGCTGCAGCTTCTTCCCCAATTCTTAATCACTCTCATAATCATTCTCTTAATAGAGGCGCAAGGGGGCAAAAGATAGAACAGGTGGTGGCTGATGCGGATTCACAAAAGGCTCACATTTCCGTTGACTAACACAGCCTAGCAAGACAAGACGTGCAGAACAATACTGTGAGAGAGAGAAACAAATCCCCAAGAGTCTACCACCTCTCAAAGTCACAGACCCTTCAACAAAGCAGATGAATTTCCAGTGAGAAGTTGAGACAGAGACCACACCTGGAGGCACAGCAGCAAAAGGGGGAAGTGGGTAGAAGGCTGGAGCAGTAGTTCCAGGCCCACTAGGCTGATGATACCAGGTAGGAAAGCCAACTTCCTCTACTTTATGGATAGATAGAACCCAAGAACACACTAGGAACCGACTTCTGAAGACTATGGTTGTTGCCTTGAACCAAGGTAAAGCACTGATGAGCCTCCAAATCATAAACCCATTCCTGATCATAAACCAAATCATAAACCCATTCCTCTCCAGTGTGAGTCAGGAGTAGCTTTAAAGATGCTCTGGCAGCCATAGGACAGATACCTGACTTGTCCCCTCCTTGCATAAGTTCATCATCTGATGAGGAAACCTTAATAATGGATTATGAATAGCAATTAATGATGGAGGCTAACAGAAGGCCCAACATTTTGACATAATATAGATCCACAGAGAACATCTTATGAACCTTCTTATGAGTGTCCAGCTGAAAACACTGAGCCTCAGAGTAGCTGAACTGTCCAGTTAAGAAACCCAAGGTAAGGAGTGGGGAGTCTAAAGGCAAGGAAGTCAGCCAGGTCAAATGATCAGACAGTAAGACCTTGCAAATGACCTTAAACAAGTCCATAATCACTGAACAACAATCTCCAAACTCTTCCCCACCTGAAAAACCTACACTGCTGAATTAACATAGTTGCAAGGAGAGCACTCGGTAAGCAAATTATGTAGGCATTATTCATTTTCCAAGCAAATGGGGGTAAGGGGTGAGGAGGCGCCTGCAGTTAGTGGGGCTCCTGGCTGGCCATAATGCAAGCATAGGCACAAGCAACTCAGATCAAATATTAATAACTCTAAATTTCCTATGCAATATTCATGCCCCTGCTGGTGATCTTTTTCACATAAATCTCTCCTCAACTAGCTCCACTATCAGATGCCTCTATTAAAATCAGAACCACCCATCTGTACACTTAAAAAGAGATGGTCCCTCCGGGAGATGACTAAAATAGTACAACTTCAGTTGCCACAGTATTTAAAGCAACAATCTACATCACTTTCACAGTTCTGAGATCCGTTGAGATGAGCACCATCTTTGAAATATCTACAGATTTTTAAATATGTTTTTTAAGTCCTCATATTTAAAGTCACTAACATTGAAAAAATCACTGTGAAAGGCAGATCATAAATTAATCTCTGCAGTTCAGTGTTTGTTTAATCTAAATTTAGGACAGAATCCTCTGTTCATTAATTCACCCAACAACTCTTTATCATGTTCTTACTGCCATTCACTGTATCACTGTCTTCCCGTTCATCATGGATTTGCTCAAGCGGGCCCCAGTAACATCTCCATATGCCCTGTCTCATGCTAGTAGAGCCCAAGGGCATCTGCTTGCTCCAGGAACATAAAGAGCCTCAATCCATTCCGAATGAGGTTTATAATTGTTACTGGTATTTGGCATATCAAATACAACACGGGTAGCTTGCCAGGCTCTGCCATGCAGGTAGCATACTCTTGTAGTCATCTCTAAGTCAAGCATTTATTGATGAACCGTGCGGCCGCAGCGGCCGCGCGAGCCAGGCTGTGATAGGCTGGTCTACTGGGTGGAATTCTGACGAGCGAGAAGTCCGGATGTGGAAAATAGAGGCCCTCATGGAGTGGGGGGGTCGTCTGGCTTGTTGCAAGGCTCTGCTGGGGTGGCAGGCCAGGGCTAGAACCCGCCATCCCTCCTGGGCGCCTCGTGGAGCGGCTGGGCACAGGGAGAGCCAGTAGCAGCTCTGCCCCATGTCTGTGAGTCATGTCTGAGAGAGAGACTTACTGCCATTTCCAATTCTAAACACTGGAACAGAAACAGAAGCCTTTGAAAATGGCCTTATTCTGAAGGAGTGGTCGATGGTTGGAAGCCTGCCTCAAGTGCTGGGGGGAAAAGGCGGTTGGGATAGAGACAGGACCACTATGACAAAGAGCTGGAAATGGTCACTCTGGATAAGAACTGTGTGCTGAAACACACATGATAAGGAACAAACACGATACTCTCTCAGTATCTGTATTGCAAACTACTATAATGCCCAAAAGGAGAGAAAGAGAGAGAGAGAGAGAGAGAGAGAGAGAGAGAGAGAGAGAGAGAGAGAGAGAGAGAGAGAGAGAGGAAAAGTGCCTGCCGCAGACAAGGGGATGGAGGAAGGGAAACTGGGGACGTTGTGATGGAAAATGCACACTGGTGGAGGACGGATGCTGAAACATGTCTGAAACCCAACATGAACAGCTCTGTAACTGTGTTTCTGACAGTGACTCGGTAATTTAAAATAAATAAAAAAGAAAAAAAAACCAAAATACTTTATTGGGGTTGAGGGTAAAAAGGAAAAGGAAGATACAGATAATAAAAAGTTCCCAACAAGGACCTGAGAAATAGTTCAGCAATGTTGCTGCAGGCTTTGCATGCACAAGGCCTGACTTAGATCCCGACGTGGCTCCCCAACCACCACCAGGAGCAGGCCTTATGTACAGATCCTGGAGGAGCACCCAGAAACCTAGTGTACAGCCTCAAAATAAGCCAAGGAAGTTTTCAAATATCTTCTCAGACTTCTGTGCCTGAACAGGTCAGGATGAGAGCATATAGATCAAGTCTATTGACTACAGGGCGGTCACAAAAGCCTCCCTGATGTGACATCTGAGCCAAGACCCGAAGGAGGTACTGAAAGAGGGTGCAGCCAATGCCAAGGGCAGGAGGCAGGAGCACAGGTGGCAAGGGAGCTGCGTGGCTGGTACAGAGAAAGGGAAAAGCAGTGAGTGAGGTCAATAGTATTGTGACAAGACAAACTTTGCGGTGCCTGGTAGACTCTCAAGAGGCTCTGACTTCACTGCAGGGATGAAGGCGCTGGTACTCAGGTACTCAGGTACTGCAGGTACTCAGGTGATGAGTCCAGTCAAGGCATGAAGCGAACCGAATTGTGGAAAAGCATTGCTCAGCATGCCCTGTGGAGACTGCGCACAAAGCTCAGAAGGCGGAGGCAGGGAGTATGTCACGAGGCAGTCATCAGGGGAATCGCCCTGTAGTCAATAGATAATTCCCCAAGCCATCTAGGGGGCCCAAGAGGCAGTGGGAGGGGTTGACAGCACAGCCCCCTGACCAATGCAACAGGATACGGTGTGCTAAAGAAAGAAAGCAAAGAATGAAGAAAAGCTAGACTTCTGGCATATTCAATAAAGTGAAAAAGACTGGAAGAGGGGTATTCTTCGGGGCCATTAGCTGAAGATTGAAGTTCTTCTGTATACTATTTTTAGACTTTAAATTTGATAGCCCAAGAATTTTCACTGTACAGGTAATACACATGGCATCCCACAAAGAGTCAAATAGTGAAGACAGGAAAAGGTCATCTTCAGCTACTCTATCTAAGTAACATCAGGTAAGCAAGTGCTACATTCTATCCACAGAGAAAAAGGTACACTGACGCTATTCAAAGTTCCTGAAAATCTCTAAGGTAGGTATGGCTGTGCTGAATCGGAAACACAGATTCCCAAGTCATTTACCATATTTATTTACCATATATATGGTACCATATTTGTCACTGTCACTGTCTTCCCGTTCATCATCGATTTGCTCGAGCGGGCACCAGTAACATCCCCATATGACCTGTCTCATGCAAGTAGAGCCCAAGGGCATCTGCTTGCTCCAGGAACATAAAGAGCATCAAACCATTCCATCAGGTCATGGGAATGAGGTCTATAATTGTTGCTGGTATCTGGCATATCAAATACAACACAGGTAGCTTGCCAGGCTCTGCCATGCGGGTAGCATACTCTTGTAGTCATCTCTAAATCCAGCATTTATTGATGATGGCCGCACGAGCCGGGCTATGATAGGCTGGTCTGCTGGGTGGAGTTCTGACGAGGGGAAGTCCAGTTGTGGAAAATGAAGGCCCTCATGGAGTGGGGGGGTCATCTAGCTTGCTGTGAGGCTCTGCTGGGGTGGCGGGCCAGGGCTAGAACCCGCCATCCCTCCCAGGCGCCTCATGAGCGGCAGGGCACAGGGAGAGTCAGTAGCACCTCTGCCCCATGTCTGTGAGTCTAGCCCATGTCTGTGAGCCCAGCTAGCTCAGTCGGTAGAGCATAATACCATCTTTATATACCATATTTACATACCATATACCATTTATCTATTTATCATATTTACCATATTTACATTTACCATATTTATATACCATATACCATTTATCTATCTACCATATATATTTACTCCAGGACGAGCAGCTGATCATCTCCCACCCAGCACATGCTGTTCATTAACTGGCAGTTCACTGCCGAATGTCAACTTCAAGACTGGAGACACTATGTCTCTCATTGCTCACCAATGCAGAGGACTGTGCCCAGAACACAGTAAACATGCTCCATAAATAATCTGACAACTAACACTTAAGAGGTATTAACCCAGACTTTATGTTTACCGTTTCACAGGGAAGGACCTTTGTTTCATTTAAAACAAATGGAGGATCTAGAAATTAGAAAGCTTAAAAAGAGGAAAAAGTTTGCCTTGCACACGGCAGGCCTATGCCAGCCCAGGTTCAATCCCCGGCATCCCATATGGTACCCTGAGCACCACCAGGAGTAATTCCTGAGTGCAGAGCCAGGAGTAACCCCTGAGCATTGCCGGGTGTGAGCCAAAAAGAAAAATAAAAGAGGAAAAAAAGATAAAGCGGAAGAACTGAGCTGAACTGTTCTGTGCTTAAGGCTAAACATTGTTTTTCCCCAGGCCTCAACAGCTTATGGTAGTAAAATTCAAGTTAATAATGATGCAGCAGGCCTTAGAGGCCTAAAGGAAGAAAGGCAGAAATGGACAGAAGAGAGACCGGAAAGTAAAGGAAGACTAAGGTCCATCTGCCCTAATCTCCCAGACACTTTTTGAAATTCAACCCGGCACCTCATCCAGCTAAATGTGCACAGCTGAGGAAAAAACACAGCAGAGGAACAGAGCAAAGTCAATTTTCCCTGTAGGATTCACCCAATACAACTTTCTTAAGTTTTTTAAACAACTGCTAGCAGCTGTTAAAAGATGGGAAGCTGCTAAACCCCTCCTCTCTGCCCCGAAGTATTCCTCACCGGTGGTGTACAGATGGAAGAGATAACTAAGCTAAAAGAATTGACTGCATTCTTGGTTCATGTGAGTGGTTTCACCAAATGTTACTGTTTGTCAAGATTTCAAAACTCAAAGAGGCAAATTAAGTTGTGTCTTTATCTACTTAAACAACAAGAATATGTGAAAATTTTGATATAACTAATTAACCACAATTTACTTAATTATAAATTTTCTGAACTATCAACTATATGCTTTGGTTCACTATAAAGCACTATAAGGCCCCGAAATTTTAATTTGCACTTGTACTAATTCTTCACTTAATCATTCATTGCTAAGAGAGAGCTCAAATCAAAGATAAAAGTCTTTACTTTGTGCTGGTTTTGTTTTGGAATTTTGGTCTGTCCCCACCAGGACTCAGCTTACTCCTGGCTCTGTGCTCGAGGATCACTCCTGGCAGGACTCAGGGGCCATGTGGTGCTGGGGATCACACTTGGGTCAACCCATGTACTGAACAAGTGCCTGACCTACTGTACTGTCTCTCCAGTCTCTAAAGATAAAACTGGTATTAAACAGCTACTGTCCCAGGGAGCAAAGAGACAGCTGAATAGGTTGTGTGCATTCAGCATGCACGAGGAGGCCTGGGTCTGATCCCCCACCACAGGGTTCCCTGGGTACAGCCAGGAGCAGAACCCCCAAACTCAGTGTAGAGTAACCCCTGAGGATTGCTGAGCATAACTCAGAAACCAAAACAAAACAAAAAAACTATTTTGAGCCTTAAAAATATGCACTAGTATTCATACCTAAATATTTTAAATACTTTCCATCCTGCTCTGTAAAGTGCACATATCTTGACTTCTTTAATCTTTCAGCTGTGCCATCACAGGGAACCTCCAACCGACAGAACCCTCCAGGACAGGTGTCCACCATGCCTGCACTTCAGGCCACAAAGACCAAGAGCTCACGAGCCCGACCATGTAGCCGTCACTGGATGGGGGTGTTGCAATAAGCCTCAAGGAGTTTCCACTGCTGAGAGAACTGCAGGAAAGAGGGGGACGCATCACCATCCTATGAACTGGATTAGCTATGAGAGTGTGTGAATAACATTTTCAAACCACCAGGCTAAGGAGGCGAGGGTGGTGAGGCAGAGAAAAGTGTGGGGAAAGGATCCCTAAGGAAAGGCCATCCCATATGGAGCCAGGAAGGAGAAGTGAGTCAAGTAAACAAGGAGCATTTTTAAAATAATAATCAATTAAGTCAATATACGTGGGTAGGGCTTCCACACGCATCAGGGAGGCTTTAATCCATCAGCACCTGCTTTATGCCTTATGCAAGGAGAAATATATGGTTAGATGTTCAGAATAAACACATTTATTCTGGTGGTATTGGGGAAAGTGATGATGTAAAGAAGAGAGAAAACTGTTAAGGTGAGAGAACAGGTGGGTTAGCTACAGCCTTTACGTCAGGCTACCTCTGTGCGAACTTTCCACACCCTCAGTCTAGGGGACCAGCCCTGCTCTGACACAAAGGCAACGGAAGCCAGTTTTACAATGAAAGAAGCACTCTTTTCATCTTCAGTTTCCACAACACAGATGACGAAACTTCAGTGCACAGAGGTTAAATAACCAGGCTAGAGGGCCAGAACCAAGACTCCATCAAGCACAGCAGAGTGGCCAGCCAGCCTGTGCTCTGACATAAATCCGCGGATAGCATCATGCATTGATGCCTGGGAGGTTCAGAAAGAGCCCACAGAAGGAATAGCCTCTTTTCTCTCCAGAACAGAGTACTCTGACCCCACCCTACCCAAGCACAGAAGGGAAATAAAAGAACCCAGTACTCTGGTTAGAAAAACTCAACTACCTTTATTAGCTTCCTCTTGCTCTACGATAATACCTAAGTACACGAAGCAAGTTAAGTCCAGTTGCATCTTTTCCTGTTAGACGCTTTAGTCATCAGGTTTTCAATGTCTAAGATATTGACTAAAGCTAAAAAGATATTAAAGACTGACTAAGGATATCATCTCCCCACCTCCCAGGAAAAGAAAAACAATGTAAGAGGGATGCTACACTATCCACTGTGCCTTAGGGAAAACTTGGGCAAAATTTCCTTTGAAAAGACAGATGTGAGGATAACTCACAGTTCTAGGTTGACTTAGCTGCCACATTTGATTTCTGTCAATTAAAAAAAATCTAGAAAATCATTATTCACAGACACACCTAAAAGGCAAAAGTAAATAAAAATGAACCTGAGTGACTTTATATAATGCAGCAGAATAAGCTTCTAAAAAGTTCTTTGAAATCCAATGTTTTAAAATCCACATTTTTATAGTACATTGATAGTGTTTTCTTTTAATCCTATGAAAAATACATTTGCATTGACAACCTCAAAGAGGCTTATTTTATGTGAATTCCTATTTGCTTGGAAAAGTGTTGTTGATTCTACGCAAATGGGCTTAGTTACTTGCCAAAGCTCTCAGGTGATTCCTCACACTGTGACTGGGCATCAAATCTGAAAACAAAGTGCTAGGCCACAGGAACTGCATGACTTTTAAACAGCCACTCCTTCAACCACATCACTGTATCACTGTCTTCCCGTTCATCATCGATTTGCTCGAGCAGGCCCCAGTAACATCTCCATATGTCCTGTCTCATGCTAGTAGAGCCCAAGGCATCTGCTTGCTCCAGGAACATAAAGAGCCCCAATCCATTCCGGAATGAGGTCTATAATTGTTACTGGTATTTGGCATATATCAAATACAACACGGGTAGCTTGCCAGGCTCTGCCGTGCAGGTAGCATACTCTTGTAGGCACCTCTAAGTCCAGCATTTATTGATGAACCGCAGTGAAATCTATTACATTTCCCAAGGCATCCTACCCAAGTTCAATGTCAGCAAGTCACACTTGCAAATCCTCTGAGCATAGAAGACATATGGGTAAAGCATATTTGTTTTTAATCCTAAGTAAACAGGTTTTCTCTATATTATTGAGGGTTGGGCAAGTGCTTAGGAGGATCCCTGGGGGTCCTGAAGGGAATCAATGTCATGCCAGGACTTGAACCTGGGTCAGAGTCGCTGTACGCACATGAAGGTGCTTTGCCTCCTGCACTATCTCTCTCGCCTGGACAAGTTTGAACATACTACGTCAAATTCGAAGTTTCCAGTCTGAAGAGAATGCAATCACACCCTCACCAAATTAAGAACCAAATAAAAACTCAGCTAATTACTTTCCCTTCCCCTAAAGCAGAGGTGAGGAATATCCGGCTAGTGAAATACTGACCTGGCCCTGGTGCACGATGGGACAGACACACATGCTTTTTGTCGTGGACCATGGTCAGTCTGCCTTTGCTACTACCTGGCCCATGAATGAACATGAATGATGTGACGAATATCCAAAGGACCCTGAGTTTTAGAGTAAGGGGGCTTCTCTCCCCTTCTGTAAAGCTTTGACGGTGACGCTCTGGGTCCAGAAGCACGGAAGGAAAAGGTGCTGAACAGGTACCAGAGCCCAAACTGGCGCAGAAGTGTCAGCGAGTGCTTCCATCTGACCCAAGATCAGCTCCAACAGGCCTGAGGGCTCTTCCTGGATGGCATCACCGGCCCTGGACCGAGACTGCTGGGTCCTGAAGCTTGGCTCCACCACTTCCTCTCCAGGTGTCCTGCACAACCGAAGGACCCCGCTAGTCTCAGCTTCTGTGTGAAACAAGCAGAGGAAAGCTCCTTCCTCGTGGGGCTGTGTTGGGTGCAGGTTGGGCTCAATGCACTCAGCACATGGGTCCCAGCCTGTCTCACAGGAAACATTCCACACTCCTTCATTACTGTGCACGAGCAATGGGAAGTGGTATGGATGCCAACAGGACCGATGCATTAGCCTTACTGACCAACTCTGTTGTTGGCATTTCAAGGGAGTTTTCTGTGGTCTGAACCAGGCCCTTTAATTTTTCCTTCTCTGAGAAGAAGTCCTCAGAAATGGAATTATGTGCCTCTATATGGTATAATGACTTAGCTTTTATAATGAAATTTATTTTAGATTAGAAAAGTAAAGTAAATGGCCTTTTAAAAAATATTGCTCATAATAATACTGTCAAGTTGAATAAATAGTAGCATTCAAAGAAATAAAAACACACTTCTCTCCGGCTTTGCACTTACTTTGAGCAATACAACCTATCGGACATAAAGATGTTGAGGGTAAAAGGCATGAGCGGTCTAAGTAAAAGCACTGTATTGTTATTCCAAAATAATAGGGAAAACTACGAGAGCCAAACACCGCTGCTACTGTTGAGTCTCCACTTCCAGTCTTCCCCATTCAGTCACCTCACAAAGACACCAGAAAAGGCCTCAAAGGCTTGGGGTCCTGAGATTTCTCCAGGCGGGGATTAACTTCCTCACCAACGAAATCAAACTTCTCTAAAATAAGGCCAGAGGCAGCATCCTTCTGGTCCAAGAGAACATTATAAATAGTTTTTAAATAATTAACTTTTGGTATAAAAAGAGAAGAATTATAAATACTATATGAAATCAAAGGGCTCAAATCAGAGAATAAAAATGAAACATAAATTCTCAAAAGTCAATGCTCCAGAGACCCCAAGGCTGCAATGACAGCTAACCCATCACTTCACAGACACCCAGGGAATGGCAATTCCAGTCTGTTACGACACAGGCGTGAAGCCGCGCACAAAAAATAGGACAGGAGGAAAGTCTGAAATGGCTGTCCATGAGAACCTTGCGCTAGTCCAGGCACGGTTCTAAGCACTCTCAATACTGACTGCATCTTCACAACAACCCCACAACCCTCACAGGGCTTTCTCCACACGCCCTTCGGAACCCAGCAGCCCCCGGAGAACAGCTGTGGGCGGGGTTACACCACCCACAGTGAGGAATAACCAAAGGTCTGAGAGAGATAGAAATAGCCAAGAAATCTAACCTCAGGGGATCCCAAATGAGAAAAAGAAAAGGACAATGTGCTCCAGAGGCCCAGAGAAGGAGCTCAAGTCATTAATCTGACAAGAATAGGCTGGGGTGACTGCAGAGTACCAAGAGACAGAATAAAGCAGAGGTTGGCATGCCTTCACATTTCAAAGACAATCCACTGCTCTTTTTCTCTCTTTGATCTTCTTCATGAGAAATGATCATTTCATCACAAAACAGAGAAAATTAGTTTTACTTCCTTATTCGCTTAGAGCAAGATTAATAACAAGTCAACAACCAAGTTCCAGATTAAAAAAGCAGTATATTTTTATAACTCAAGTTCCTCAGCATTGAGCTGCTTGCAGGACAAATTTGAAGCACATGTGATCGCTGCAGTGCAGAGTTAGAGTAACTGTCACTCTGCTGTTGACTGTAAGAACAGCAGTAACTGTTACAGAAATAATAGTAACAGTATCTGAAGTAGCAGAAATATCCACAGCAGCCGGACAGCTGCCATTACTACATATTTACTATGTGCCAAATCACGGTTAAGATCCTGGGATATGAAGAGCTTTATCTGATTTCACAGGAAGCAGTGATACTGATTGTATCTCTATCTCCATTTAAGGAAATCAAGTCTTACAGAGCTTGGCAGCTTGAGCAAGATCAGAGCTCTCTGAAGAGAGAACCAGGAATTTCAAGCAAACTGATGCTCCAGGGTTGTACCTTTTCACTTTGTTTGGTTTGGGGCTGGGGTTTACAACTGGTGGTGCTCAGGGGTTACTCCTTCCTGGCTCTATGCTCAACAATCCTCCTGGCATGCCTTGGGGCACTATATGAGGTGCCTGGGATTGAACCCCAGGTCTGTCACATGCAAAGCAAGCACCCTACCCACTGTCTTATGGCTCCAGCTTGAAATTTTAGCAGACAAAAAAAAAAAAGACTACTTTGGAGCTGTGTGGTAAAAGCTTTAGTCCAGAAATTTTTCATTGTCACTGTTTAGACAAAGTTGTGCTCTGTCTGTTTGACTGTTGGTTTGTTTCCAAACTGCCCCAAGACTTAAAATATGAGCACTTTCTAGTGAGAGGAAAAGATGCATACTCATAAGGCACTAACCAGGAGGGCCCAGCACAGCATCGGTAAGAACCATCAAAGTAGACAATAAACCAAAATGGCCACCAGGTCAACAGACATGTAAAAGCAGTTCATAAAAGAAGTCACTTATTAGGGGAAGTACAAATAAAAACAACCAGGAGATATCATCTCTCACCAGTGAGAATGGCATTCATCAACAAGACTGGAAGCAATCAGTGTTGGCAGGGGTGAGGCATAAAAGGATCCACCACCGGTGGGTATCTCGTCTAGTTTATGAAATACAGAATGGAGACCCCTCAAAAGAGAGAAACTGGAACTAACATATGGTACAGCAATTTCACTTCTAAAACACAAAAACAAAACTCAAAGCACGTATTTGCATAATTATGTTCATTGTAGCACTTAATACAGCAAGGATATAAACCTAAATGTCCAACAAAAGCTGAATGGACAAAGAAGTTGTGAAATATATACACAATGGAATATTATACAGTCACCAGCTAAGACAGAATTATGCAGTCCTCTGCCAACTTGGATAGACTGGAGGGTATCATGTTAAGTGAAATAAGTCAGAGGAAGTGGCGCTGGAGCAAAAGTACCGCAGGTAGGGAGTTTGCCTTGCACGCTGCCAACCTGAGTTCAACCCCAGCATCCCATAAGGTTCCCAGAGCACCACCAGGAGTAATTCCTAAGTGCAGAGTTACCCCACCCCGAACATTGCTGATGTGATCCAAAAAAGGAAAGGAAAGGAGAGGAAAGGAGAGGAAAAGAGAGGAAAGAAGAGGAGGGGAGGGAGGGGAGGGGAGGGGGGGGAGGGGAGGGAGGGGAGGGGAGGGGGGGGGGGGGGAGGGGAGGAGGGGAAGGGAAGGGGAGGGAGGAGGGAAGGGGAGGGAAGGGGAGGGAAGGGGAGGAGGGAGGGGAGGGGAGGGAGGGAGGGGAGGGAGGGGGAGGGGAGGGAGGGAGGGGGAGGGAGGGAGGGAGGGGAGGAGGAGGGGAGGAGGGAGGGAGGGGAGGAGGGAGGGGAGGGAGGGAGGAGGGAGGAAGGGAAGGAAGGAAGGAAGGGAAGGGAAGGGAAGGGAAGGGAAGGAAGGGAAGGGAAGGAAGGGAAGGGAAGGGAAGGAAGGGAAGGGAAGGAAGGAAGGGAAGGGAAGGGAAGGGAAGGGAAGGGAAGGGAAGGAAGGGAAGGGAAGGGAAGGGAAGGGAAGGAAGGGAAGGAGGCAGGCGGAAGGAAGGAAGGAAGAATGGAAGGAAGAAATGGATGGTAACAAATGATAACAAACCCTTAGCCTTTCGATTACTAAACTGGAAATACTAAGCAAAAGGGAGAAACTGGGAGTTGCAGGGAATGAGGAGGAAAGTGAAAGTGATGTAGGGACACGGTGGAGGGTCGTGGGCACTCACTCTGGTGGTGGCAGGGTGCAGTACTGTGTATGTTAAACTATGCATAGCATCACTATGTAAAATGATAACCAAAACTACAATTAAATTAAAAATTTCTTTATTTTTATTTTTAAAATAGAATGGGGGAGCCAGGGAAGAGTATAGGAGTTAAGGTACTTGCCGTGAATGCAGCTACACCTGGTTCCAGCACCTGAGCACTGACAGGAGCGATCTCTGACCACAGACCAAAAGTAAGCACTGAGTGTGACACCAAGCCCTGCCCCCAAAAACCAAATCGGCCATCCAGAGCAAGGTCAGTGTGGCACTGGTGAGCCTGTCACCACTGAGACCATGTGCTGAATCACCAGGCCCACAGTTAGGTCAAATAGGACTTGGAGTGTTCCCAGAGTCCAAGCCCGGGAGGGGCCCCTCAATTAAAAAGGAAAAAGGAAAATGGTCAAAGAGCAAGAAATATTGAAGAGACAGCAGCCAAGAGATAGATTATAAGAAAGTTCTTTCTACTCTTCTCTTTGCTTTGGGCTATGTTTGAAATTTTTATAAGCTTAACACTGACTGTGGCAACCTAAGGGTTTATTGAGCATCAGGAATCATTTCCGTTTACGAGTTATGTTCACTAGGCCATACTTTAGCTTGGTTCGAAATCCAAAAGCTCTAAAAGATATATACTAAGCAGGGCCAGAGATAAAGTGCACGGGCTAAGGCACTTGCCTTACACATACATCATTCCTGGTTGATCCCTGGCATTGCATAATGTCCCCCCTAAGTGGGACAGCAGCAGTGATCCCTGAGCACAGACCCTGAAGGCCAGAAGTAAGCCCTGAGCACCACGAGGTATGACCCAGAAACCCAAAACAAGCAAAAATATATACACTACGGTGTTTTCTATCACTCCTTAATGATTCTGGAACTCATTTCTTTCACAAAAGATGGAAAATTACAAACTTTGCATTTCATTATATTTTATTCACTTAACCATGTAGCCTGGGAATTTTTTTTTCAAGGTCAGTATACAGTCAGCTTTCCTTTCTGTTATAGGTGATGGGTAGTCCATAACGTGGATACACCATACAGCACCTTTCATCAGAATTTCTAAGCTGTTTCCTCCAACCTTCAGCTGTCACATGCTCCAAAAAAGTAATGTTGTCTGATTCTATTGCCCCCTCCTTTTGAACTGTACTGAGGATTTATTTACTTATAGCAATAAGCCAGTAAACAGAAATGGATCCAGGATTTCTAGGACGTGAAGTTTATAACACCTGGAAGAACCTCTTTAAAATAGCCAACATAAATTTAAAATTTATGTGATATGTGTATTTTTATTCATACTATAACAACCATATCAGTTCTCTGGAGTCTTAAGCAGTCAAGTTCTTATTTCTAGGCTATCTTAAGACTATTCAATGACAACAAAAAATTACTTACACAGAAATACTTGCTGATTGCAAATTGGCTAGACTCTACCACATAAAACTCTACAGCATTCTCAGAAACAGACGGCAATTACAGTTGTTTGAAACTTAACTTTCACTAGCTTCAAGGGAAGTGTGTGTCTCACTGAATAATAGGCATTAAAAGATATACAACAGTCACCATCTCACAGGCTTAAAGGTCTGATAACTTGCCTCCAAGTTGCACAGTGCCAGTCAGTTAGGTTTGTTTGATTCCAAAGCAACACACAATGAGACGAGATGATTCAAGGTTTACTCGTTATGCTGAGGATAAGGATCTTTTAAGGCTGCACACTTACATTTTTTAATAACAAAGGTATTATTTCTCTGCAAAAAAGAGACTAAATACTGCCAACCCTGATCATATAACTAGATATGTGAAGACCCCAAATCTATGCTAAACGTAGGACTCTTCACATCTGCTTCAGAAAAAGGAAATGAAGGCTAGAGGGACACTGAGGCAGGTAAGGCATCTCCTTGCAACAGCTGAACTCTGTTCAATCCCACAGCATCCCATATTGTCCCGACTCCACCAGGAGTGATCCCTACCACAGAGGTGGGAGGAAGTCCTGAGCACAGAAAGGGAAGAGGAAGGGAGAGGGGGATGAAGAGAAGAGAAAGGAGGAGGATGGAGAAAAGAGGAGGAAGAGGAGGAAAAACAGGAGGTGGAGGACAGAAGGGGACAGAAATGGGAATAGTGAGGGGAAGGAGGAAAAAGAAGGGACTGAGGATGGGAAAGGAAAGGCAGTGAGGAAAGAGGAGGAGGTGGGGAAAGAGGAGAGAGAGGAGAAGTAAGGGGAAGAGGAGTGGGAGAAGGAGGAGGAGAACAGGAGGAGAAGGAGGAAGTGGGGAAAGAGGGAGAGGAGAAGTAACGGGAAGAGGAGTAGGAGGAGGAGAACAGGAGGAGAAGGAGGAGGTGGGAAAAGAGGGAGAGGAGAAGTAATGGGAAGAGGAGTAGGAGGAGGAGAACAGGAGGAGAAGGAGGAGGTGCAGGAGGAGGGAGAGAAGAAGGAAAAGGAGGAGGAGGAGGAGGAGGATGAGGAGGACAACAATGAAGAGGAAGAGGGAGGAGGAGGGCTGTGACACACATCAACATTCTTCAACAACATGTGTCACGATACTGATTCTCACCAAGAATAAGCTGGAGAGGTGTTCTGCAAGGAATATTTTGTTCCTGGACACCAAAACGCTGGAATTTTGGAAGTGAGGAATATTTTGCCTGAACACCAAAACTCTGAACAACAACAACAACAACAACAAACCCAGCCATACAAACAAAAAACTCTGCAGCAAACAGAGCCAGTCCAGTTCAGAGAATGGCAAAAGCAGTGACCACTGAGAGAACTGATGACATAAACCTTTAAAACGGAGGTGGGGAAAACAGGTTTCCAGAGCTAAGACTATACCTGCCCCGGGCCTTTCAGGCTATTCCGGTGCAATCTCTAAGGACAGGTTCTACACATAGAAGGTACTTTTCTGATGCATTCACTCAACAAATATTTACTGCCCGGGCATGTCTCCCACCCGTCAAGATCAGCCATGCAGGATCGAAATTCAGAAGAAAACAAGTCCTCCATTTAAGAGTTCATAATTATATTTTTCAAAAATAAAAGATAGACCTTAATCTTTCAAACTCATGAAGAAATTCTAACCCATGCTTTTCTTGGCGCAAGAAAGAGTGTACAGCAGGTAAGGCACTTTCCTTGCTTGCAGCCAACCCGGATTCAATCCCTGGGATCACATATGTACCCCTAAACACTGCTAGGAGCTCCTCGAGGGCACCAAACCAGGAGTAAGGGCAAGCACAGGCCAGGTGTGGCTCCAGAACAAAATGAAAACTAAAAAAAAGCAGGGGTTTTCTTTTTGCAGTTTTATAAATAGTTTAAATGTGAAGGAATAAAAAATACATAATAAAAATTGCTCATTATCAAAAGCTATGTTCTAAAATATTATTATTAATAGGATGCAGTCACCAAGAACAGGAGAACATATTATGCCTTAGATGTTTTACTCAAAACATGTTTTTCTAGGGCAGATACATTCTTAAAACAGATAACATGCATTTATTTATTTCTTAGAGAAAAGAGTTGACATTTCTGGAAACTAACACTTCTGAAAACAAAGAATTTTTCTTTTTTCCGCTTTACCTGCTATCTGTACTGAACCATCCTCACCCAGGAGAATGTTACCAGCTTTCAAGTCCCTATTAGGAAAGAAACGAAGAATAAATTATGGAATGCAGACATTACAGTAACTCAGGCAAATGTTAAGACCGATCTCATAATGCAGATACTTAGTGTAATTATTATTTTACAAATATTAAAATTTTATCCCAGATTTTACAGAAGTAAAAAGCGATATGTGATTTTATCATTTGCAACTGAGGATTAGTCAGGTAGAAACAGTCTCTGTTACTCCGAAGCCATCGTTTAGTAGGAATTAAAATTCGTCTGTGTAAAGCTATTCTGTCTCATATATGTGTTTATGGTACAGTTTCAAAGTAATCCCCCTAGCCTCTTAAACAATGTCTTTAACCAGGCTAATTAAATATTATATTTAATTAGATATTGTGAGTCTAAATACTTATTATCATATTCTGTATTAATTATGCTTCGTCACTTTATAGAAGCTATACTGGATCTTCTAAACACAAAATGACAGTTTTATTTCTCAAATAATCAATTTTTTTTTGCTTTTTTGGTCACACCCAGCAATGCTCAGGGGTTACTCCGGGCTCTTTGCTCAGGAATTACTCCTGGCAGTGCTCAGGGGATCACATTGGATGCCAGGGATCGAACCCGGGTCAGCTGCAAACGTCCTACCCACTGGGCTATCGCTCTGGCCCCTCAAATAATAATTTTTATAATTATTGAAAGACATAGTAGAAGTCATTAAGTATAAATCTCATTTATGCTCATGACATTATTAGAACTATTGCTGTTTATTTACTTGAAACTATTCCTGAGAGTCTAATACAAAGCCATCTGAAATAAGCACTCAAACTCTACGTTGCTCATTGCTCGGTTATTGGCAGAGTTAGCATTCACATCAAAAACAAAATAGGTGAATGAGTGTCTCCAACCCTCTTATCACTCCCATAAAAATAACTAACAGGGCCAGAGAGAGAGCTACGAGGGTTGGAGGGCATCCTCTGATTGTGGAGCACTGGTAATGCTCTGGTGCATTACCAGTGGAGCACTGTGGAGCACTGGTGCATTTGGAGCACCATGAGGTGAGAGGACCACTGGTAAGGTTCTCTCACCTACATGCAGGGAGCACCCACTAGCACTGACACGGAAGCAGCCACAGAGTATTGTGGCACATGGCACCCAAATACCTGCCTCCCACAAAAACTAAGATTACAATGTCTGAAAATCTGGCTTATAAAGTTGGAGAGGTTATCCAGTTCAACTAAGTAGTTCTTAAAAATTATTGAGTATCTTATTTTTTAACGTGTCCACTCAGTGCTTTTGATATTCTAGTTTTATTTCAGTGCAATCAGATTCATCAATCCTGACAGTAGTAATATAATTCATCAAAATGCATTCATTCTCTTATTTTGCTGATAAGTTCTTTTGTCCCATCTATTTAACCTAAATTCAAAATAAGATCATACCAATGTAAAACACATGACTTCCTTATATTTCTTACAAACTGGGACTAAAGCACAGACAGCCAAATTTCCGAATTTAAGTATCTCTGCAGAAGACATACCTGTGAATCTGACCATTTCTGTGTAGATAGTCTAAGCCTTCCAAAACTTCTTTAAGGATAGTTGCTATTATTGCCTCTTCCAAAACTCCATTCTTGTGTTCGCCTCGATTGACAATGTATTTTATGATATCCAACATTGAACCTAAGTGGACATACAAAAAAATTGAAAAGATTGTTTAAGCTCCTTCATTACCTTTCCAGAATAGAACTCCCTATTTAAAACAAAAGAGTACATGGAAACAAGAGAAACAAAATAAAAACCATCTTTTTAATCTGCTAATTTAATATAAATATTCTTAAAGTGTGCATGCAGAATACTATTTGCACTACTTGCACACTTTAGGACTACAGTGTGTGACTAGACACTATTTCACAACTAGAAATACTAAATCCAAGTTTGTAAGCATACTGTCAGACGAACCTAATAAAAAAAAACTCTCAACCAAAAATCAGAATGTTAGAGCCAGAGAGATAGTAAAACCGGTAGGGTGCTTAGCCTTGCATGCGGCTGACTGGGGTTTGATTCCAGAGCCCCACCAGGAGCAGAAATAAACCCCTGAGCACACTGGGGCATGGCCCCCAAACCCAAACAAACAGCATCAGAATGTCTGGGACTGCAAAGTTAGTCCTCCTCACTGGACACAGATGGCGACAGATTAAAAGGAGAGTCAAAAAATGCTTGAATTACTGAATAGCAGAACAGAAAAGACAGCTGTGATTTGCTGAGAAAGAAAAGGCAAGTTCTTAATACAAAGAACACAGGTGAGGTGTGCTGAGTACCTGCCTCTAAGTTTTAGAAGAACATTTCAGTAACTCTAGGCAGTCTTTATTTTCATTTCCTTAATGCTTGATGTAGACTTTTATTATAAAGAAAGAAATACACAGTACTTTGTTACAATAAGCAGATTAGTATCCTTGGCACTGAGAATTCATGTTTCAACACATGATAATTAATATTCCAAAGCCCCAGGTCATTTAAAAAGCCCTAATTACCAGGAGGTTTAACATTTCTGAAGGGTTAACAAATGACTTACCTCAGGACCTGAATTTGGCTTTTGGCTTTCTGACAGGATTGAGTTTCCCCATCAGATATTACTACCAAGGAGAAGCCTACCTCTCATTAAAAACTGACATAACAAAATATAGAACAAAACATGCATCTCCCCAGGCAAAGAGAAAGCAAACATCTGCGTATTTACTGACTCTTGGATTTTAAGATTTGTTAGCAAATGATATTTCCCAAAGACACTTCCTCTTTTTCTTAGGTGGACAGACCACAGCAGGCCGGAGTGAAACCCTGACCTGCAGGAAGTAAGAGGAGCAAGAGTCCCGTCGCACTTTCTCTTACCTGGGGGGACCTGCTTAAAACAGTGTCTCCCTATCTAATACCCAGGGAGACTACATTGGATTCTTTTTAAATGACAACTATGCTTTCTGACAAGTCCCCAGGAAAAGGAGTAGAGTCAAACTCAAAGATTAAATGAAATTTTTTAAAAAGAACAAAAAAAAGGCAAAATGAGGGTCAGAGACACAGTTCAGAGGTTAAGGTGCTTGTGGTGAGTGTGGCATACCCTAATCCCCTGTGTCCCACCTGGAATTACCCCTGAGCACAGAGTCAGAAGCACTCTCTACTGAATAGTGCTAGAATAATCCATGCTCCCACCCAAAAAAACCCCAAACCCGAATAATACACAATATGAAAGCAGGGGTTGAAGAGATAGATGATATCAGTTAAGGGGGTTTGCCTTGCATGTGGCAAACCCAGTTGATCCCAGCACCACATGGCAGCCCTCCACCAGGAGGAACAAACTGGAGCAGAAACTGGGAGGAGGCTCTGAGCACTGCAAGCACAGCACAGACCAAGCCCCTACACACACACACACACACACACACACACACACACACACACACACACACACACACACACACACACAGAAAGTAAAATTCTTCGTTTAAACAGCAAGGCAATTCCAAAGCCGCACAAACCAGAATGTCCTTTACAGTGAGTGGTGGATTCCCACAAGAAAAAACTAGGTTATGATCATTTTTACTGATGAAGAATCACAGCTGCAGAACTCAGGGGCAGACCCAGCACTCAGCATAGCAATCAGGCCTCAACTGGCTTCCTTTTTCTTTTTTCCTTTCCTCTTTTTTTCTTTTCCTCTTCCTCTTTAATTAGGAAGCAAAGTGGACACTCAAGAAAACAGTGACTAATAGGATTGACAAGACTGGGAACAGAACTGAACTAAGCTCTCCCAGGCTCCCTGCTGAGACAAACACATGCTGACCCAGGGCAATTACAGCATGCTCCTCACCTCATTTCTGGGCCTTTGTTTGATCAAAAGGAGCTTTGAAAAAAAAATTAAGATGCCTTCTTCATTCAGAGTTAGAGGAACTGGGCCTGGAGATCAAAATGGGCTTTACAATGTAAGTTCTGCTACACCATGTAAACCTCAAAAAGAGCTCTTTCTCCTTGCTCTAACTAAAGCACATTTCTTACTTCCAAAATACACTGGAACTGACACCTTGGCCAAGAGAACACCCGAGATTCAGTGTGTTAGGTGCTAGAAGGAAATCTCTTCATCCCTCTAAGCTTTCATCTTTTTTGGATCTTATAAAATGAAGGTGACAGTACCCGCAACTTCGGCACAGCTTTTAAATCAGTATGTCCTATGACCACAATATCCAGTGCTACCAGTGACAGGGGAAAGCTGCTAATTTACCATAACCTTGGGCAAGCTGTTTCATTCGCTTGTATCCTCTGGCTCATGTTCTGAAAAGCTGGGAGAGTGGCACTAGCCATTCAAGGGTGCTGTCCAGATTTAACGAAAGAACAAAAACCAACTGCTTGGAATAGGATCTAGCCACAAAGTTTGTGCTCAATCAATTCAATAGTTCATATTATTTCAGTAATCAATAATGAAGATTTAAAGAAATAATATTCCAAAATGTAAAGGGATCTTATACATCAACAATGGCCTTTATAACTTCAGTGAAGGGAGCCAAGGGAGGGGAAATCACTCCCCGCATAGGCAAGTAGGCATGAAAATAGCAGGGCTTCTAACCAACAATGCAAGCACATTAATTTAGCAAACACAAAGTTTCATTTCATTTCAACTAAAATAAAACAGTACCTCTTGAGTACCCACTGAATCCCAGTATCCATAAGTCAAAAGTGCACAGAAAATGGCGAACAAAAAAAAAGAAAGAAAGAAAGAAAAAGAAAATGACAAACTAAAGGAGCCCAAGCCTGGCAGGAGGAAGGTAATAACAAAACTTAGAGCAGAAACTAAAGAGTTAGAATTCAAAAAAAAAAAACAAATAATCAACGAAACCAAGAGCTGGTTCTTTGAAAAAAATAAACAAGATCAATAAACCACTAGCAAGACTCACAAAGAAAAAGAGAACCATAATCAACCAAATCATAAATGAAACACCCTACCCGGAGCGATAACACACTGGGTAGGGTGTTTCTTTGCACGTGGACAACTTCGGGTTCAATCCACGGCATCCCATATGGTCCCCTGAGTTATGCCAGGAGTAATTCCTGAGTGCAGAGCCAGGAGTAATCCTCGAGCATTGCTGGGTATGACCCAAAAAGGAAAAAAAAATTGAAATGAAAAGGGGATATCACAGCAGAAGCCACAGAAATTCAAAGGATCATCAGATTACTTTGAGAATCTTTACGCCATGAAACAAGAGAACCTCAAAGAAATAGATTAATTCCTGTATTTCTATAACCTCCCAAGGCTGAACCAACATTTGGAATACGTGAACAGAAAAGGGGTAGAGAAAGGGATGGGAGGAATTGAGGGAGGGAGGGGGAGAGAGAGAGAAAGAGACAGAGAGGAAAAAATAACTGCTGCAATGTTGGGTCTGTGTTGGAGAGAAATTGATGGTGGAAAATACATGGTGAAAGGATGGGTGTTGGAAAAAATAAAGTTTTTTTAAAAAAAAACAGAAAGAAAAAGAAAGAAGAAAGACAGACAGACGGACAGACAGAAGGAAGGAAGGAAGGAAGGAAGGAAGGAAGGAAGGAAGGAAGGAAGGAAGGAAGGAAGGAAGGAAGGAAGGAAGGAAGGAAGGAAGGAAGGAAGGAAGGAAGGAAGGAAGGAAGGAAGGAAGGAAGGAAGGATGGATTAGTTAAGAAATTTGGTTTTGTTTTTCCTTAAGCAGCTATTTGGTTTAAAAAAAAATGGTGCATTCAATCACACTTTCTTCAAGAACTTGACTTAAGTTCACAGTCTATTTTTTTGTTTGTTTGTTTGGGGGCCACACCCAGCAGTAGTCAGGGCTTATTTCTGTCTCTGTGCTCAGGGATCACTCCTGGCAGTGCTCAGGAACCATAAGGGGTGCTAGGGATCAAACCCAAGTCAGATACATGCAAGCCAACACCCTGCCCACTGTACTATCACTCCAGCTCCAAGAAGTTCACAATCTAAATCCACATTGGCCTGTGCCATTACCACTTGTCACCTACAGTCATTATAATCACTTGTATCACTTGTCTTCCTGTTGTTCATCGATTTGCTCCAGCAGGCACCAGTAATGTCTCCATTTGCTGGGAATGCGGTCCATTAATGTTACTGCTTTTGGCATATTGAATACACCACAGGTAGTTTGCCAGGCTCTGCTGTGGCTCTGGATTCATCCCAGGGGACCCAGTCTTTTTCTATGTCAGACCATCAACAATCCAGGGCCCACGGGGCAGAGCCCTGGGTGTAGACAAGCCTATCTCCTGTCTGCCACCTGCTAAAGCAGCTGGACACCGCAGACACACCTGCAACACCTTGAGGAGCAGGGCAGTTATTTAAATATAAGATAATTAAAGCTGGACAAAATTCCTACGGTAACACTAGTCACAAGGACAGTGCTCCAGAGCTACATGTAACTCGTAGAAACTAGACAGCATGGAACATTTCCTCTGTCACCAGGTATTTAGTAAAGCAGCCCTGGACTAATTCATGATATCACAATATGGTAGGGGTTCAAATGGTGTTTAAAAACAAAAAATTTAAAGAGGAAGGGTAGGTTCATGTTTTTTGAATGGAGTAATTGTTCACTGCAAAAAAGAATGTGACCTTTTGACAGATATAGAATGACTGCACTCATTAATAGGATATAAACAGATACCAGTGTTTTACTAAGTGTGGGAAATGGTAATGGCAGATTAAAACTCACCATTGAATATACAAAAGAGACTTAAGTGATAAACTCTAAATATCTGCAGGGCTAGCCACAATGTGTAAAAGAAGAGGGAGAGACATACAGAGACAGAGAGAGAGAAAGAGAGGAAACTGGGCTGGGGGTGGGTGGGAGGGGGTGGGGTGCATAGGTGGTGGAAATGGGGCACTGGTGGAGGGAGGGGTGCTGGAATACTGTATTACCAAGAACCAGTTATGAACACCTTTGCAATTGTATGTCTCACGGTGGTATAATAAAAAATTGAAAAAAAATAATGTGACCTTTTGTGACATGAGCACATGGAGAAAGCAGGACACACGAGAACATGGAGAAGAGGTAGGGAGAAGAGCAGACAGATGGCAAAGAGTGTATTCTGGGACCTTGCCTGCACCAGGAATACAACTATCCAACTATCGTTAAGGACATCAGCCAGATTGCAAAAGGGTTTGAACACCAATGCGCAGATAATAAAGCAAGATAAAACTTTTAAGCATGAGAGTGAGGTGTTCAAATCTAAATTATTCAGGACAGTGGGATGCAGTTTGTCAGTAAAACACATACCTCGCATGCATAAGAAACTAGGTCTGGTCCCCAGCAGAGCAACAACGTCAAAAACAAAACAAAATCAGGGGCCAAAGCAAAAGTACAATGAGTACCTTACATGCAGCAGATGAGTGGTTTGATCCCCAGCACCTGATATGTGTAATCCACGGAGACTGCCAGGAGTGATCTCTGAGTGCAATCAGAGAAAGCCCTGAGCACCGCCCCAAAAACAAGCAATAACCACAACAAAAATATCTGGGCAGAGAGATAGTACCAATGGGTAGTAAACTGCCTTGTATGCAGCCAACCCAGGTTTGGTCGCCAGTTCACCATATGGTCCCTCAAGCCTGACCGGGAGTGGTTCCTAAGCACCACTAGGTGTAGCCCCAAAACAAAAACACAACGAAATCAAAGATTATTAAACAAGCTGTCTCACACCACAGTAGTAATCAAAACAAAAGCCAAGCAAACAATAAAACCCACTTACCTCCGCTCAGCAATTTCATGACGAGCCAAAGTTCATCTTTTACCACAAACGAGGTGTAATAGGTGACTACATTGGGATGGCTGCACTGACTCATGGCTTGAATTTCTTTCTAAAAAGAGAGCAAAACATGACATAGCACCAATCGTGAACTCAGAAAGCAGAAAGTGAGCCACAGAGAGCCTGCCTGGGGCTGGCTATCTAAACCAAACTGCTCTGCAAAGAAGCTACAGCAAAGGGAACTGCTTGGCCCTTATTAGAATCAATATGCTAGAATTAGAAAGGCCTCCCCAGAAGACTGGAGGGCCCTATGGGCCAGCCCTAAGCAGAACTTCAGAGCAGCAGGGAAAGCACCCAAATAAGTGTCACTGTGCAGCCACAGATAACTCCGGTCCTCTGCAGAGAAAAGACCTCAACAGAGAGTTAATTAGATCTGGCCCTGGTCCTGAACCCGTGGGTCTTAGCTCTTCTCCTACCAAAAGGGAAGAACACAATCGCTGTGGTCCCCCAAAACTGCTGTGATGGCAAATGAACAAATGCACATGTAAAAGCTAAAGAACCACTTCCCAAGCCCTGTGTATGTGTGTGTGTGGGGAGGGAGGTAGGCACTGGGGGGAGGGAGGGGCAGAGGGAGAGGCTGAACTTAGGAAACATCAGATATGACGTCTGAAGCTAAAAGCATCACAGGAGAGCTGGGGTAGCTCAAAGCCCGGAGGCTATGCCAGGCCATGAGCAGGCCCCCCACTAGGGTCACAGCACCATGTGTTCCCTGTGCCCTGCTGAGAGCAGTCCAGGCGGCCCTAGAAGCACTCAGCATTGCTGAGCCCAAGCAGCACCACGTAGTGGGCCGAAACATCGAACCGTCCACCCTCCTCAGCTAGAGAAAGTACAGTCTACACCGTTAGCACCACTATCCCCTGCACCTACTGAACAGTGCTTGGGAAGCCCCAACACAAAGAGTCTGGGGGAGTAAAGTACTGCCAAGGGTTCTGTAAGCTGCCGTAATTAAATCCACATCATCCTTAGAAGAAAATGCTTTTGTGAATCACAGGGAATATCAGGACTGCCAAAGCTCCTGATAAGTCCTATAATGAGATGCAGTAATTAAATCCACTGACATCATAGGAAAATAAAGCTTTTGTGATTCACAGTTTTAGAAATACTACTCTAGACAACACACTGACTCCCCCTCCCAAAAAAAAAAAGAGTGTTTTTTTTTTAAGTTTTATGGTTCGGGGCACACCCAGCAGTGTTCGGGCCTTACTCCTGGCTCTGTGCTCAGGGATCAATTCTGATGGACTCAAGGGACCATATGGGATGCCAGAGATTAAACCCAGGTCAGCCACGTGCAAGACAAATGCCCTACTCTCTGTACTACTGCTCTTCCTGTGTCCCCAAAATGTTTTATATACACATGAAAAAACAAAACTTTAAATGGTTTAGCTTTATTAAAGCACATTTTTTCATTGTCCAGTTCATACAGGATTTGGTTTATTTTTATTTTTGTTTTTGCTTTTTGGGTCAAACCCAGCAATGTTGAGGGGTTACTCCTGGCTCTGCACTCAGGAATTACTCCTGGTGGTGCTTGGGGACCATATGGGATGCCGGGATTGAACCTGGGCCGGAGCAGGCCAGCCCCGTGCAAGGCAAACGCCCTACCTGCTGGGCTATTGCTCTGGCCCCTGGTTTATTATTTTTAAGTGATGCCAAATGTCTCCTATTGAGGTCCAGTTAAACACTAAGCATCAATCCAGGTCAACGTAAGTCACTTTTATCCAAAAGCACAAGAATCAGGGTAAGAGACAGTACAGCAGGCATGGTGCTATTCTTCCACATGGCCAACCTGGGTTCAATCCTCCACACCCAAGTACAACTAATAAAGGTTCCTAAGCGAAGAGCAAGAGTAAGCCCTGAGCACCGCTAGGTGTAGCCCAAAAAATAAAACAAAACACAAGAAGCACCCAAGTCCTTAAAAAAATTTTAATCATGTGTTCATGATTAAAAAATGTATTTGAGGATCATGCAAATAGTCTCAACTTATAATAAGCTTGTAGTTAACTGAAATGACTTAAAGTTGCCTGGCCCAAATATTCCAACTTGGGGTACAGATATCAAGAACTATAATCCTCAAATTACCAAGAGGATACTAATAACTTGGCCCAAAACACTATGACATATAATTCATATATAATCTTTCTATTTGTTACAGTGTGCTTTTGGCCAAAAAAAAAATTAGCTATTAAGAAAATCTCTCACTTTTCTATTTTTTTCATTGTGTACAACTCATTTTTTTTCTTCTTCACTTTTCTTGTCCATTTTACTGAATACAGGATTCCCAAAATCCTAACAGTTTCCAATTCAGCAACTCCCATCCTTTAAACAAGACCTAAAATCCAACCAAGGTCAACTTTCCATCTGTTTCTGGTATTGGGTTTTGACACTAAGTCACTCCTGAAGAGAAATGAACATGGCTCAGCCATGCCTGTTCCAAGAGACCAGCATATGTGCCTGGCAGAGCAGGCCCTCTGGGAAGGGCTACAGCATTAGGTGACGTCCAGCTGAAACAGATGCCCCTTGTTCACGGGGTGGAGAGTAATGTTTCGGCAAAGCTCACATGCTCCACATTCTCACCATTTTTCACTCAATGTAAATGAATGCCTTTCTAATGCCAAACTTCTAAATCATTAATCAAACTGCACAATAAACAAGCAATGCTCATAGGACATAAAATTCTTCTGCATTGAAGCAGAGCTCAGTCAAAGTCTGGAAAAGCACAGATTTTAGCCCTTGCATTGAAACGGTTGGTGTCACTTCCTACACAGTATCATATTCTCTGATTACAAAGAAAATGAATGTGAGTTTTGTGCATGAGGTGTGTATGTTGTGTGTGAGAAAGAGAAGAGAGAGAGAGAAACTTTTAATTACGTATAAAACTTTTCAAATTCTGTTTCTTCAAAGTTTAGAGTCTCAGAGCTACCAGCTCCTTAACTACCCTAAGGATTTCAAAGAAAAGAGAAGCAACAGGACACGGATACGACCCTCACCAACACTCTTCCCCTAAAAGCAGTGTAAAGGCAAATGGAAGAACAGGTGGAGGACCAGGAGGGCCTTGTACTAGTCTCATGGCACAAACCACACTCTTGCACGTGGCGTCACTGCCTCTCATCTCCACTCAGCCCAATGGCGCATGCCTCTTCTGCCTTTACACTCACTCATCTGCACAACCTTTACCCCAAGTGCAGCCTCTGAAAGACATCAGGAGCCCTGCCATCAGGAAAAGCATACGCATTGTGCCTTGGGATGCGTGACCAGTGCTATCACTAACCCTTCAATGATAAGTAGTATTTCCACAAGCAAGGTAGGATTATAAAGAGGAAGAAATCAGTGCTCTGTGAGCTATATAACCCATATTGAACATGGTAGGCACGTATTTTAGCCAGTGCCTACTACCAGTGGCTGATATTTGGGTGTAACTAAGTGAACGTGATTATATTATCAGATTCAATGTATTACTGTATAAATTTGAAAATTTTTTTTGCTTAACTACAAGGATCTGAATGCTTGTGCAGCCTCAAATTTCCTAAGTCATTTGCATTAAGAGGTGGAGCTTCAGGGTTCATGGGAATGAAGCCTTCAAAAAGGAAGATTAGGGCCTTATTAAAGGGTGTGCCCCCTTTCTCCCTCACATAGCTTGCCCTGCACCCTGTGAGGACACAGAGGAGCGATAATCCTGGAAGACCATTCCCACCCAAGCACCTGGCCTGGAACAATACATTTCCAATATTTATCAGTGCTACCACCCTGGAGTTTTTGTCAAAGCTGCCCAACCAGACCACGATATGTATAGATATTTCATGTATTATTTGTTTGTTTGTTTGTTTGTTTCGGGGGGCATCACACCCAGTGGTACTCCAGGCTTACTCCTGGCTCTGCATTCAGGGATTATTCCTGGTGGAGTTCAGTGGACTACTGGGGATTGAACTTGGTTTGGTTGCATGCAAGGCAAGCACCCAACCCACTCTACTACCTCTCTGCCCCTTAATAATTTAAATGTTGAGAAATACAAATATGTCTCTGAACAAATAGCTTTCCTGCAAAACAATTCTTCTTCATTTTTTCTTTTTTTTGGGGGGCGGAGTGGGTGGAAGGGGCACATCCAACAGTGTTTAGAGTACACTGTTATCTCTGTGCTCAGAGACCAACTCCTGGCAGTGAATACGAGGCCATTTACAGTGCCAGAAACTGAACCAGAGTTGGTAGCATGCAAGGAAGTGCCTAAGCCCCTATAATCTCTCTCTCCCCCCACACCCCAACTTTTCTTTCCGAAACAGGGATGAGGGGTTGGAAAGATTGTACAGCAGTTAAGTTGTGCACCTGGCATGCAGGTGACCCAGCATCCCTTACAGTCCTCCAAGTACTGCAAGAGTGATTCTTTTTTTTTTAAATATTTTATTATACCACCGAGAGATATACAATTACAAAGATGTTCATGCTTGGGTTTCAGTCATACAGTGTTCCAGCATCCATCCCCCCACCAGTGCCCATTTCCCACCACCAATGTCCTCAATTTCTTCCCCCTCCCCTATGCCTCTATGGCAGGTTCTTTATCTCTTCTCTCTTTCTCTTTCTCTCTCTCTTTTTTCTCTTCCTTCTCTTACACATTATGAATTATAATACATACATTTAGAGGCTATCTGGTGTATTTTTTTTGCCTATATTCATTGCTCAGTTCTAGGCTGGTATTATCAGTTTCGACGATTATTAGCACACTGTCCCCTTCTCTGTCTTACCTAACCTCTGACTCCCACACACTTGTGGTAGATTCCACCTTTGACTAGACCTCCTGATTCATGTTCTGCCTGACCTTGGATATTGTATCATAATATGTGTATATATTTATGTCATGAAAATAAATGCAGTCATTCTATATCTGTCTTTTTCCTTCTGGCTAATTTCACTCAACATGAGCCTCTCCATGTCCATCCATTCATAGGCAAATTTCATAACTTCATTTTTCATAACAGCTGCATAGTATTCCATTGTGTAGATGTACCAAAGTTTCTTTATCCAGTCCACAACATTGAAGCTAAAGGCATCTTCAAAAATGAAACATCACTAACAAAGAAACTGGAAGAAAAGATAAACATATGGGACTACATGAAACTAAAAAGCTTCTGCACCTCAAAAGATACAGTGACCAAGATACAAAGACAGTCCACAGAGTGGGAAAGAATATTTACCCAATACCCATCTGATAAGGGGTTAATATCCAGGATATACAGGCATTAGTAGAACTTTACAAGAAGAAAACATTCAACCCCATCAAAAAATGTGGAGAAGAAATGAACAGAAACTTCAATAAGGAAGAGATCTGAATGGCCAAAAGCATATGAAAAAATGCTGATTATCACTAATCATCAGAGAGATGCAAATCAAAACAACCATGAGATATCACTCACACCACAGAGACTGGCACATATCCAAAAGGGCAAGGACAACAAATGCTGGTGTGGATGTGAAGAAAAAAGGGACTCTCATCCATTGTTGGTGGGAATGTCGACTGGTACAGCCTTCTTGGAAAACAATATGGACATTCCTTCAAAGACTAGAAATTGAGCTCCCGTTTGACCCAGCCATGCCAGTCCTGGGAATATACCCTGGGAAGCCAAAAACACGCAGCAGCAACACCATCTGCACTTTTATTTTCATAGCAGCACTATGCACAATAGTCAGAATCTGGAAACAACCAGAAGTGATTCTTAAGTGCAGGGCAGGAGTTACACTTGAGCATCGAAAAGGTATTGCCCCAAAATAAAAATGAAACAAGAATAACTGTGGCTATTTAAAATCCTTTGAGGGGCTAGAGCGATAGTCCAGTGGGTAGGGCGTTTGCCTTACACACGGCCAACCCGGTTCAATTCCCCAGCATCCCATATGGTCCCCCAATGGCCCCCTATGTTCCCCGAATAATTCCTGAGTGCAGAGCCAGGAGTAACCCCTGAGCATTGCTGCTTGTGACCCAAAAAGCAAAAATAAATAAATTAAAATAAAAATAAAAAAATTAATAGAAATAAAATAAAATCCTTGGCAACAGTCTGGCAATGAAATGATCCAAGCTTTTCCCAGTGCCCATATTTTGTTCATGTGGGTAGGCAAATCGTTTGTCCCCAAACGTGGTCACTAGTTTTGGTCCTTACAAATGACTGAATTACTGTCCAGAGATGAATAAATGAAGAGAAATGGTGAATCTGCTTCTCTCAAGTTAGGAACAGGTGCTCACTTCTCACTGCTTTGTAAGGACATCATCACCACAGAGGAGGTGTGACTGAGAGCAAAGCCATTCAAATGCTCACAGACCACAGGGGACGAGCAAGTTTGGGTCTGGTGGGTGGGGCCTGTGACACAGCACTTCTAACAAGGGGTCACAGGGGCTCTGCAACTGAAATCAGACTGGGGTGGCGGAGACAACTGGTGGGAGCAAAGGGAAAGAAGGCGCAGAGGGCACTGGGAGAAAGAAAAAGAGGCTAGGAACAAGCAGGAACAGGTCCAGTGGTATTGCCGAGCCAAGCCTGACAGGCTAGGACTCTGTGTTGGGAATCAGGAGACTGATAAGACCAGTTTCAACAGCACAGCATGGGATAGAGCAGAAAAAAAGAAATTCGAGGACAGGGAGAAAGGCACGAGACCAAAGTCAGAAGCACTCAGGAACTGGAAATCAAGGCAGCACGGCTTCTGCCCTGTAGCTGTCACCCGGGCCCCGCCTGGCCGGGCACACAAGCCCATCTTTCTGGGCTTGCATCCGCTCAGCAACTCGCACTAAAGTACATCCGGTGGGAAATTCTACAAGAGCAGGCTGCAAGGAAAAGGCCTTCCTTTCTGCTACAATGTGGCAGCATCCCTCCCTCAGCAGGAAGCCCTGTGGATGGGAGACAGGTGGAATGGAGGCACTCACACACCCACACACAGTCCTGCCAGCCAGGGGTGCCACGTTAGGGTATGGCCAGAGAGTCCCTCCTGCGATTGGTAGGAACAGGAGAAACTCCGAACATCCTACCCTGAAAATATGATGGCTTAGGTGAGGGAGGACCACCACCACCCTCCCCCCTTTGGAAATAAAAACATGAGAGAATGAGAGGCTGTAATTATACAGATATTTATGAGATATTTTCTGAATGGATTCATGGCATTTTGGTGTGGGGACAATCATACCAAGCAGTGTTAAGGGCTTACCCTTGGTTCTGTGCTGAAGGATGGCTCCTGAAGGGCTTAAGGACCCTGTGGGATTGAACTTGGATCAGCCTGCTTGATTAAGGGATTGAACTCAGATCAGCCTGCTTTATTAAGGGATTGAACTCGGATCAGCCTGCTTTATTATTTCTCCAGCCCCTTTCTTTTTTTTTATACTAATGTATTGCTGCCTGATTTGCACAGGTTTTTTTTTTAATTTTTTATTATACCACCGTGAGACATACAATTACAAAGGTGTTAATAAATAATTGGTTCTTGGCAATACAGTATTCCAGCACCCACCCCTCCACCAGTGCCCCATTTCCACCACCAATGTACCCCACCCCTCCCGCCCACCCCCAGGCTGCCTCAATAGCAGGTAGCCCCATTTCCTCTCTTTCTCTCTCTGTCTCTCTCTCTGTCTCTGCATGTCTCTCCCTCTTATTTTACACATTGTGGCTAGCCCTGCAGATATTTAGAGTTTATCACTTAAGTCTCTTTGTGTATATTCAATGGTGAGTTTTAATCTGCCATTACCATTTCACACATTTAGTAAAACACTGGTATCTATTTATATCCTATTAATGACTGCAGTCATTCTGTATCTGTCCTTTTCCTTCTGACTAATTTCACTCAGCATGATAGTCTCCATGTCCATCCATTTGCAGTTAAATTTCATTATTTCATCTTTTCGGACAGCTGCATAGTATTCCATAGTATAGATGAACCACAGTTCCTTTAGCTACTCATACACCCTGTGCCCTCTTATTTTCAGCTTCCCAGGAGATCTCAGGAGGCTTGTGGGCCCCTCCGCTGCCTTTTCTCATCAACTAGGCTGGCAGTTCCATACAAGGGCCTTAGAATGTGGAGCTACTTGAGTCCTGCAGTGTTGGGGCTACTGGGCCACCACAGTGATGCTCCAGGTCTCTGGGGCTACACCCAGAAGTGCTTTGGGTCCTCCAAGGCCACGCCTGAGAGTGCTCTGGGGTCTCCCCGGATAGTATCTGCCGATTCTCTGGTCACCAGCAAGGCATGTGCCTTAGCACCCTGCGCTTTCCCCCATCCCACATTCTTCTTCTTTTGACTCCTTGCATCTCTTTGGCATTCTCCTCTGCAGAACAAACCTGAGGACATGGTTCCTTATTATATTTCTTTCTGTTTATTTCACCCTGTATTTAATTACAGGATGCTTACTGTGTCCTAGTAAGCTGTTGCAACCCCCTGTTGGAATCAACAATCTAAGTACATATTTCAAATAAATAAAAGTTTGCAAAGGAAAGAATTAGGGAAAAGCTAAATCTTAGTTTTCCTTTGTTCCTGAAACTGTGGCACTAAAGGAAAGTGATTCCTATCATTGAAAGGAAACAATTTAAGTTGATTCTGACTTCAAATGATTAAATTATGCTTATGTAAATTAACACATTTTCACAACTTATACAAATCCTGAACAAGTTCTTCTTTATCTATTATTGGTGGCAAAAATACCCCCCCCCCACTGCCTTGGTTAAGAAATCAAACCTACTCATGCTCCACCATCACGTGCAGTGCAATCTGAGCAGATGCTATTTCTAACTTTATTCGAAGCAGTGGTTCTCAGTTTGGGCTGCACAATGAAATAGACTGGGGAGCTTTGAAAAATAACTCAGGGACATTGATGCAAACTGGTTTAGGATACAAACTGGGAATGGCTTTTTTCAAAAGCTCCCAGATGATTCTACTGTGCAGCCGAGGTGAGAAGCACTTTTTTCTGGTTACGTCTGAGACACATCATTCTAGCAAGGAAATTCTGAAAGAAACATCTACCACCCGGGCACATTTATATGCTGCAACCATATCTTGAAAAATATTAGGAAATGTGTGTATACGCACACACACACACACACACACACATATATATATTTGATTTGCAGGTATTATCAAATAAAACATATATTCCAAAATTTAAAAGTTAGCCAAATACATCTTTAAAATGTGATACCCCTCATGCTTTGAAAGAATTCTTTCAATGACAAATTACCTCCTATCAAGCAGTAAATTGGAACAGTTTCCAGAAACCATCATTCTCTGGCTTGTATTTCCCTAACATCAACATCATTATGAAGGGTAACGTCCAAAATATTCACAATTAACCAAATACTGAAAATGGCAGAATTATTTTTAAAGAAAACAAAAGGCACTTAAGTTTCAACCATTTCAAATGCCAGCCAAGAAATTGGGAAAAAAAAGATTGACAAAGCCCTTGGAAGACCAATGTATTTTTGGATTGTCATTTTCAAACATAAAAATAGTATGACAAGATCCTTTTTAATTACAAAAAAATTATAGAGGCCAGAGGGTAGGGTGCTTGCCTTGCATGTGGCCAATTTGAGTTCAAACCCCAAAAACTATATGGTCCTCTGAACACCTCCAGGATTCCAAGAGTGATCCCTGGGTGCAGAGCCAGGAATAAACTTTGTACACCACTGGGTGTGCCCCAGAAATAAAAATCTCTCTCTCTCTCTCTCTCTCTCTCTCTCTCTCTCTCTCCACACACACACACACACACACACACACACACACACACACACACACACACACCTGTGTTCCAGGAACCAAAAAAAATAACAAATTATATACCACATATAATGAAGTCTTGCCTCTTTATTAATTTGCTGTAATTTATTTCAGGTTGTGGAGCCAGACCCAGCAGTGTTCAATGGCCACACCTCGAGTACTGGAATTCAAACTACAGCCCAGCAGCATGCTAAATAACCAAGTGCCTTAACCTTTGGACTCTCATCTGGGCCTCGTGACTCTTTTAAAGTAAGAGTAACAAAAGGGAAGAACTTACTCAAAAAAAAAAGTAAGACAAATATTCTGATTTGTGCCACGCAAAATGAATCTACTAATGTTCCCTTCCATTTAATTTTAAAATTACTTTTGTATTGTTTGATGTCTGTACATACAAGTACAGTCCAAATGAAAGGCAGGATAAGAAAGTGGAAAGAAAATCTAGATGTTCTGAATTTTTATTTGTTTTTTCTGGGGACCCACCTGGCTCGGGGCTTACTCCTGATGAGCTCAGATGATCATATGAGGTGCCAGAGATCAAACCTAGTCAGTTGCATGCAAGGCAAGCATCTTACCACCAGTACTATCTCTCTAGCCCCAGGAAAACCTTTTTTTGAGCATTTTTTTTTATTTTTGACAATTAAAAAAATGTTCATGTTTGGGTTTAAAGCCATACAGTGTTCCAGCACCTATCCCTCCACCAGTGCCCACCTCCCACCACCAATGTCCCTGATACCCTCCCCCAGCCTGCCTCCATGGCAGCAGGTTCTCCATATCTTTTCTCTCTCTCTCTCTCTCTCTCTCTCTCTCTCTCTCTCTCTCTCTCTCTCTCCACACATGTTGTGGATTGTAATAGACTTTCAACAATCATTGGTCCACTGTTCCTTTCTCTGCCTTACCTAACCTCTGCTCAGAGAAACATTTTTAAAAAATTTTAAAAGAAGAAGAATAGATTCTGTTTGTCATTAGTATTGGCAGAGAAAAGTTAAAGCTGAAGGGCCGTTGTAAAAGATAACATAGGAATTGGAGGTGTGGAAAATGCTTTAACATTAGCAGGGAGATCACTGCGGGCAGGCAAATATCTACTTGCTACCATGTTCATACTGGGGACCTACTTGTCATATTACAATACACAAAGTTTGGTGCCCTACATAATTTCTGCATTAAAAACCTGAAGATTTCTGCTTTGGAAATTAGAATCCATTTATATAATTATTTCTTTAGAAGAAATAAAGAGAGGGAAAGGGTAAAGAATAAAGAACAAAGAATAAAAGAGTCAAGTTAAAATGCAAGAAAAAAATAATACTCAGAGCTGACCCCAAGAATGTCTTCAGCAAATACTAGTAACAATTCCTTAGGGATCCTGTCTGAAAACTGTCAGGTTCTAAGGCCAGCACAGAAGCTGAATGAGACTCAGCCTTAATAGCGTTGTTTGATTCGTTAACTGCTGTGACTGGCAGAACTGGGAAAAGTCTGAGACTTCTTTAAATAGAAGAGCAGGCAATTATCATCTGCCATTTAATGTTGCTCAGAACCACCAAGTCAACAAACTTGCAGCACTGCAGTTATCTCTGGCTTCATCACCAGTGAGGAGAATGAGAAGTGGAAAGTGTCCTTTTGGCAACATCCCTTTCACTCGGGTACGTGCTCCAGTCTGGGGGCTGGAAACTGCCCAACATTCTCTTTTCTACTCCCTGAGTATCTAAGAGTCCTCCTTTCTCAGCAGCAGCTTAATTAACTGTGGAAATAACCAAACCAAAACGGGAAAGAAGATAATGTAGGGAAGAACAAGATCATTTGTCCCAACTCAAGCAACATTTTCCAGAAGTCTAAACAATATGCTAAGAAAATGTGTATAATCTAGAATACTGCCACCAGTTTTTCCTTCTCTGAAAACTAGTATGTTAGTTTCCTTGTTATTGAGCACGTGTAAGTCCAGAAACATGTGCCCTGGCAATGCTCACTTTTACTTGCTCTTTTGAGCAGTAATGAGATGCTAATCACTTTAGTAAATTATTCCTAATAAACGCACGAAACACTTAAGAGCAAATTAAACTGTATACAAGTAAGTAATACATAGTCTTAGGTTAATAAAACTTTAAAACTGTACAAATAAAATAGTTTTGTAACTACTATAATATTCAAAATCTCTCATTTCAAGTCCATGCTCAAATGGGGAGACTGCACCAAAATTACAAAGGCAAGTGGAAATAACATATGACATAAGAAAATGTAATGCTTGAGACAAGAATGCTCAAAATAGCCCTACTGTTAGTGAAGCAGGCAAGTATGTTAATACTGTAGCTCCTCTGGATATGAAAGACTACAAGAACTGACTAGTGCAATCTCTTACTACATACAATGAATGAGTTTGGATATAAATAATTTACTAGTTAGAAAGTTATTAAGTTCAAACAGAATGGGAAAAATTGTGGGCCAAAGTGGTAGCACAGCAGGTAGGCCCTGGTCTTAAATGCCTGCCTGGGTTTGATCCTTGGCACCCTTCTCATCCCTCAAACCCCACCAGGAGCAGTCCTGTGGGCAGAGTTAGGAGTAAGCCCTGAGTGCCACAGAAAACCAGTAAAAAGAAGACAAAAGAATGTTCATAGATGCACAAATACACAAACACACACACACGCACATACACACACTCACACATACACACTCACTCATCATCATCACTGTATCACTGTCTGTATCACTGTCTTCCCGTTCATCATCGATTTGCTTGAGCGGGCACCAGTAACATCTCCATATGTCCTGTCTCATGCTAGTAGAGTCCAAGGCATCTGCTCACTCCAGGAACATAAAGAGCCTCAAACCATTCCATCAGGTCATGGGAATGAGGTCTATAATTGTTACTGGCATTTGACATATCAAATACGACATGGGTAGCTTGCCAAGCACTGCCATGCGGGTGTCATATTCTTGTAGTCACCTCTAAATACAGCATTTATTGATGAACCACGAGGCCACAAGCAGCTGCTGTGATAGGCTCATTCTGCTGGGTGGAGTTCTGACCAAAGGGAAGTCCAGATGTGGAAAATGGTGGTCCTCATGGAGTGGGAGGGTCATCTGGCTTGTTGCAAGGCTCTGCTGGGGTGGTGGGCTAGGGGCTAGAACCTACCATCACTCCCGGGCACCTTGTGAGCGGCTGAGCACAGGGAGAACTGGTAGGAGCTCTGCCCCCATGTCTGTGAGTCTCTCTTTTTTTTAAATTTTTTTAATTAATACTTTATTATACCACCGTAAGATATACAATTACAACGTTGTTCATGTTTGGAGGTTTCAGTCACATAGTGTTCCAGCACCCGCCCTCCACCAGTGCCCATATCCCACCACCAATGTCCCCAATTCCCTCCCCCTCCCATAGCCTGCCTAAATGGAAGGTTCTTTATCTCTTTTCTTTCTCCCTCTCTCTCCCTTCCTTCTCCTACACATTGTGGGTTGCACTACATACACTTAGAAGCCATCATGTGCATTTTTTTTTGCCTGTATTTAATGTTCAGTTCTAGGTTGGTATCAGCCCTTTCGACATTTATTCACACATGTTCCCTTCTCTGTCTTACCTAACCTCTGACTCCCTCACATTTGCGGTAATTTCCACTTTTGGTAAGATCACCTGATATATTTATGTCATGTAAATAAATACAGTCATTCTATGTCTCTCTCTTTCCTTCTGACTAATTTCACTCAACATGATCCTTTCCATGTCCATCCATTTATAGGCAAATTTCATAACTTCATTTTTCCTGAAAGCTGCATAGTATTCCATTGTGTGATGTACCACAGTTTCTTTATCCAGTCATCAGTTTTCGGGCATGCTGGTTGTTTCCAGGTTCTGGCTATTGTGAATAGTGCTGCTATGAAAATAAAAGTGCAGATTGTATTTCCGCTGTGTGTTTTTGGCTTCCCAGGGTATATTCCCAGGAGTGGTATGGCTGGGTCAAAAGGGAGCTCAATTTCTAGTCTTTGGAGGAATGTCCATATTGTTTTTCAGAAAGGTTGTACAAGTCGACATTCCCACCAACAACGTATGAGAGTCCCCTTTTCCCCCACATCCACGCCAGCACTTGTTACTTTTACCCTTTTGAATATGGGCCATTCTCTGTGGTGTGAGGTGATATCTCATTGTTGTTTTGATTTGCATCTCTCTGATGATTAGTGATGATGAGCATTTTTTCATATGCCTTTTGGCCATTAGAATTTCTTCCTTGTCAAAGTTTCTGTTCATCTCTTCTCCCCATTTTTTATGGGGTTGGCTGTTTTCTTCTTATATAGCTGTACCAGTGCCTGATATATCCTGGATATTAACCCCTTATCAGATGGGTATTGGGTGAATATTCTTTCCCATTCTGTGGACTGCTTTTGTATCTTAGTCACTGTTTCTTTTGAGGTGCAGAAGCGTTTTAGTAACAAAGAGCTCACTGGTTCTCCCAAGAACAGAAAAGCTTCTTCCCCCAGGACTCCCCTGCTACACCCCCACCTACCTGAGTGGTTAGAACAGTAGGTTTTAATAATTCTGGAAGCCCGGATGTAGTTCTAAAGACTGAGCATATGTCTTGCATGCAGGAGGCCTGATTCTATCCCTGACACACACTTTTCTTAGCACCCCCCAGGAGCAATCCCCAAACACTGAGCTGGGAATTGTCCCCAAACACTGACAAGTATAGTACATAAAACAACAACAAAAAATTACAAAATTAGCATGTTCACACACTAAAAGACATCTCCCAGAGGGTGTTAAACTGTAATCAGTAATTTATACCACTGTAGATTTGAAATATCTGGAGTTAACAAGAAATGTAGGATTACCAAACCTCATAAACCACCAAAGCATCTATGTTTGGTTAGTCATGCCAGAGTGTGTAGATTGGTGGGTCAGTAACACAGGCATACCACTGAAAGATCTTTGGCTTCTGGGGAATATGAGGGGAGCGGGGTAGGTCGCACCCTGTGGGGCTCAGGGGTTATTCCTGGCTCTGTACCCAAGAACTCCGGTGGTTCTTGGAGGAGCACATGTTATACCACATGCAAGGTAGACCTTATCTCCTGAACTATCCTCTCTAGCCTGTCTTCTAGAAAATTAACAGCAAGATTATCATACCTAGAGAGATAATGATACAGTAAAGGTAATATGAAATTATAAAAATCTAGGTGCCAGAGAGATAGCACAACAGGTAGGGTACTTGCCTTGCACACTGCTGACCCAGGTTCAATCCCCAGCACCACACATGGTTCCCCAAGCACCTACAAGAGTAATTCCTGAGTGCAAAGCCAGGAGAAACCCCTGAACATCGCTGGGTGTGGACCCAAAAAGCATACAGAAAAAAAAGAACATAGAAGAAAAAACTTAGAGTAACTACATTTTGGTTTTCAAAGTCAGTATAAATCTGATTTAACTGCTCTTAAGTTGAAATATATTTTAAAAAAGCGTATCGTTTCAGCCTCCCCCTACAGATACCTTAAGCTCTTCCTTTCCATGAGCACACATGGTACAGAAACATTTTAAGTATACAGCAATAAATTAAAGAAGGATGATTAGAGCTGTAACCCCATGGACTTTGAGAAGCATGACAATACCCACTTCAATAGTACAGCACGCTTTATTTAGATTACTGATCACTTAATACCAGTTATCACCCCTCCATTTCTTTTCTCCCTTCCTTCTCAGATAAATCAATACTGAGATTTTAACTTTCCTTCAAAAATCACAACCACCTCCATCTTTCTTCACTCAACCCTGGAACAAACTCTCCAGAGGAAAACCTGTGGAGAGCCGCCACCACAAAACGCAGCAGAGTCCAGCATCCAGCATCAGAAACTGCTATGTGTGTGCCAGATGTGAACCTGATCTCTCTGTGAGCAACTCCCACCTCCAGTGGGAGTCAGGACAAAGGTGGAGGGAAGGTAGGGTGTAGCAGGTAAGAAGTACCATTCCAGGGACAAGCAAAGAGCTGGTAACTGTCACTGCCATGGCCTCGCTGTCACACCAGATAAAGATTCCAATTGCCATTGTTTCCTATGAGAACAATGGCTTCCAGTTCATAAATGGTGTAGTGCCATGACACGGAGCATCAATCTGAATGCACTCCAGCTATATGGGATGAACGTATTAGCAGGATACCGCTGTCCAAACATGACTAGAACACCACTGAAATAACAAAAATGAGAGCAACAGCAGTTTCTGAAATCAAAAGAATAGCATTGACTCTTCCACCCAATCTCTTGTGTGAGGAACTGAGGCACAAACACCTGGTCACGGGGGGCAGTCTACACTGTCAATTCCATTTCAGTTTGTCTGGACAGGGCCTGGGAGTAGGTACCTCCCAAAGGACAGCTGGCTTCTCTACCCCACCACCTACCCCTAGAAAATGATATTACAGGACATTAACAAGTCAAGGGCTTGAGACAAGCAAGCATCAAATAATGAATTGATACACCTTTAAACGACAATTATGTATCTACACTCTATGAATATGACATGGGCATTAAGAGAACATAAGGATGAGAGAAAGTAACTGCTAATAAAGATGGTCTCATATTAAGCACAAAGCCCTGTAATGCCAACCGTTCTCTTGACAGCTCTCACTAAGTTATGAGGGCCTCCAGGCCATACTGCTGTGCTTCCTGGGCCCATAAAGCAGAGGAAGTGTGAACGGCTGGTCTCCCCTGCTGGCCTCCACAGGCACAGATGCACAGCCACTATCACTGAAGGCCGACTGCTGAGAAAAAAGACAGCAATGGGTAAATCAGGAAAGCTTGGGCAACCGAGTGCTTGGAACAGCCCACAGACCATGGCATCTGCCCAGAAGGCTGATTCCCAAATTATCTGTCAGGCTCCAAGTACACAAAAGCCTTACACATATTCTAATAAATATTCTGCTGGTGGTAAAAAATGCCATGAAGTCATCAATACCATTCTCATATATGGACTGTAATGGTCAATACATAATATATTATGAAGAATGAACTAGTTCCAGAGGACCCATTCACTCTCAATGGAACAAACATCTCTGAATGCAGCAGTTATGTGTACCTAGGTCGAGAAATCAACATGATGAACGACCTAAAACCTGAGCTGCGCAGGAGGAAGAGAGCGGCATGGAATGCCTTCAAAGGCATCGAAGAAATAGCTAAAAGGACAAAGAACCTCCGGCTCCGGGAACATCTCTTTGACTCCACCGTTCTCCCTGCATTAACATACGCCTCAGAGACCTAGGCCCTACGAAAGCAGGATGAGAATGCTATTCGAGTCTCCCAGAGAGGAATCGAAAGAGCTATGCTTGGAATATCACGCCTCACTCAAGTGAGAGAAGGAATCCGGAGTTCTGACCTCCGTCGCTATTCCAGAATCAGGGACGCTATCTCGTTTGCCAAGGCTTCAAAATCAGATGGGCTGGACATGTAATGCGATTTGGAGACAACCGGCTGGACTAGAGCCATTACCTACTGGATCCCACGGGATGTCAAAAGATCACGTGGCCGCCCACCTACAAGATGGTCAGACTTCCTTTGTTAAGACCCTGAAGGAACGGTTTGAGGCTCTTCATATTCCTGAATCAACCAGATGCCATTGGGCTACATTGGCGCATGATAGGGTCCAATGGAAATGCTACTGGCGCCCGCTCGAAGCAAATCGATGAATAACAGGATTCAAGTGATCAATGGTCAGTATAATTAGTGCAGACTAAGGGAGCAGGAATGGAGATGAGGGGTGGGTAGGAAATGGTCTCTGGTGGTGGTGGGAGCACACTGGTGGTGGGATTGATGTTGAACAATAAATCTTTCTAACAACTGTATTGTGAAAAACTTTGTACTTTATAAATCACGATGTTTAAGTAAAGCTTAAATAAATGAATAGAATCCTAATAAAAATATTCTGCTGGTGACAAAATATATATATATATACATATATATATATATATATATATATATATATATATAAACTATGACACCTCCAACAGAGCAACTCAATCAAGTACAATTATCTTGAGCCAACTCTCACAAAATATTTCCAAACAATGATTACATTTAAATGTATACTTGTTGCAGGACTCCTAAGGGCCGCTGCATCTGCTCTGGATTGCCTCCCGCAGATCACTCCGTAGATAAGGGGGTAGTCTAAATGTGGCAGTTTATCCGACCATGTATGCTGTACTAGCTGGTATAAATATTCTCCCATGCTATCACAATCATCGTGGGACTAGCTAGATCTTACCAGCATATTAGCCTGGCCACGTAAGGACACCTAAGTAATTAGACCAGAGAGAAATGCTGTTTGCTTCCAAACAAACAAGCATGGCTCCCTGATAAAATATAAAACTACAATGAAGTAGAGGAGACTTGTGAAGGCTTGGAGAAATATTTAACTGGCATTGGTGTTGATCTTTGGTACAGTGACATGCCATCTCAGAAACCCCCTTCTCTACATTTCAAAGGCCTTCCCTTCCAGGCTCAAAACATTAGCACAGTAAAGGCCCTAGGTGAGATGCAGGGAGGGGTTACCTGAGGGCATTGGACCCTCCCTGCTTTCCATAACAATGGGAGGAAGGTCTGAGTTGCGGGGGGTATAAACTTGCCGGTTCCCGCTCTCCCGGGTTTCTTCTTCCCGGTGGAATCTCGCCTTGTAGGCGGTTTTTTCCCCTTGGAAGTTATACACGTGGTGGTCGCCATCTTGGCCTACACGTGGCTGGGGTTCTAGCCTGGAATCCTAAGCATCGGGTTTTTCCTTTTGCTGATTTGTATGCCTGAACCTGTGATAAGTAAAGTCTTTTAAAACCTCATCGGATCCCTGAGTGTTCATCCATTCCCCCCCGGCCCGGAGGTAAAAGGGAACTTCGCTTCCCGGCACTGTCGGGGACCCCCGCGGAGCGCCCCGACATATACTCATGTCCATATGTTTGTGTGTGCATCATGCGTGTATGCATGCATGTGTTGCATGTGTGTGTGTGCATGCATGAATATGCATTAATGTATATAGAGTCCAGGAACAGAATTTGAAGACTATTAAAGGGCCCCTGAAGAGCTTCCAACTCAACTCCGTTTAAAAACATAGCTGTTAGGTAACTTAACTAAAGTTAAAAACGCAAGTTAGTAGCAGAGGCAGGGCCAGACTCTCCCTCAAGTTTGCTCAGTGCTTTTTTCCACTCAAGGAAAGTGACCTTGAAATCTGGTCAGATGACAAAGGCATCATTTTTCTGGTAACTCTTAAAAGTAAGCAATAGAAGTATGCAGCAACAGTTTCAACAAAGCACAGCCGAAACTTTGTAGAGGAAAGCATTTATGCAAATGTTTTACATTAACTTTAACTTGCGGTATCCCTCACTATAATCTGAGTTTTAACTAGCAATCTGTTCCTTCAACCTCAGTGAAACTTATGCCTCCTGTAGCCTAATTTAAAGTGGAAGGCCAAACGTATCTGGAAAAGTACAGCTTTATCCTTGTACTTAATTTATACTATAGTGTACTGTAATTAAGCCTGAAATAAAAGCTATATTCTGAGGAAAGACAAAAAGCTCTTGTTAATGACATTCCATTCCCAATGAGACTATAACAAAAGCCTTCTTCTTTTGGAACCAACTGTCATTATACTTTGTAGCTTGTATGAAGCTATTGGACTAATATTTGTACTGGGATTAGTATTGGGATAACCAGTCAGTTAACTTCTCCAATGCAGTTTTCTATTATCCTCAATTAAATGGCCAAAAGGGGAGGGGGGGATAAAGAGCATTAGCAGATAGAATGACAACTATATTTATGAGCTTAAACTCTCAACACTTCAGTTTGCTGGGCACTAACATTTGCCAAATTATGCATTTAATAATGAGTCAGTACAAAAGCAAATGTTCCTTCAACCAACCAATGCTGTTATAGTCATAACTACACTGACAAATGCCAATTACTTATGTAATAATGCGTTTAAGTAAGAATAAGAAACACAAGGTTATCACGTATTAAAAAAACAGAACTTTCTATTAGAGAAAATCAAGCTATCTGGCAGTACTTTGCATAACTACAATTTATAGGTGGCATTAATTTACTGAAGCCAAAGTGACCAACATAGCGGGCAGTAATTCCTACTTGTGCCGTAATTCTAGATTGAGAGTTAAAAGCACACTGTTCGACTCCGCACTTGGTATCACTGAACTGTAGGTCACCCTGGTCTTTCCACGTTTTATAAAATGCAGTGTCAACACTGAGATTATCCTCGCCTAGAAGTTATGAGGAATAAGCAAGGCACTCTTTGTGGAACAAAGTAAACTCTGCATTATACAACACAACCACAAGGTGTGGTATGAAACAGCAGGGAGAAAAGAGCAATGTAGGCTGCTTGCCAAGAGATGCATGTATCAAAATCAGAGATAACACCAAGTTGCCTTTGCTCTCTAGAGCGTCCTGCTTCTCAAGTTCGTTGTCACACACACTTACCCACTGAGTTCAGAAAAGCAGTGACGGAAGGCAGGGAGTGAGCTCAAATCAGCATGTGCAAGGGAGTGAGTACAGTCAACCGCTGGCATTACATGGTTCACCCCAGCACTACTGGGCACGCTTCTGGTGCCCTCAGCACCTCATCACCAGATCCACATTTGTGATGTGGATCTAAACAGTCACATCAAGGGGCCAGAGCATTCGTACAGTCGACGGAGTGCTTGCTTTGCATGTAGCTAACCTGGGTGCAATCCCCAAAACCCTACATGGTCCTCTGAGCATCACAGGAGTAATCCCTGAGCACAGAACCAAGAGTAAGTCCATGCACTGCCAAGTGTGACTCCACAACTAAAAAAAATAAATAAATCTCTAAAATGTCACACCTAGCATTGCCCCAAGAGCGGCCCTAGACACTCTGAGCTCTTCTGGAGAATCTTCTTAGTTAAGAAAATAAAGCATGAAGGAGAGCAGGCAAGGGTATCTGCTTCATTTTTACTTACTAATAGTTCATCCATACTGGTCTGGCATTTTTCCAAGTTGATCCGCTTTATTGCTACACGTTCTTGCCTGGGTTTGCACAGAGCGGCCTGAACCACAGCAGTAGCTCCACTGCCTGAAATGAAATGAAAACATCAGCATCAAGTGGCACACAGTCTAGCTTCTATTTGTGACCCCTTCCACAATAAATAACTTTTATTTTTAAGTCTTCTATTCAAAGTATTCAAGCCATTACCACCTACACCTCTTAAAGAGTCCCTTAAATCCTAAAATAATTATCAGGAGAAGGAACAAAAAGGGAAAATCGAACTTTTCTAGAGGGTGCAATTATCTTTACTCCAGAGGCTCACAACACAGCACAGTGACCCAGATCCAAAGAGGCCAGTACAATAGTATGTTTACCACTGCCAGGAAGAAGGGCTGAGACAGGGAAGCATCAAAGACAAGCCTCAGAGCCAGGACTATTCTCAGGCCCTGTTTATTTTCTAATGATCAATGTGCCTTTACAATCTCACCAACTCTTCTTGCATTTCATCTCAAACCAAAACCGCTCCTGCCTTTTCTCTTTTGGGACTTCTGTGAGATGGTGTAGCAATGGATCTGCTCAAAGCACTCTTTGAGCTTATTATTTTAAGCTGGCTCTACAATTAGAAGATCAGGAGTCAACCTGAGTATCGTCACGTTAAAAACAAGACTTTCAAGGAAGCCAAGCAAAATGATACAAGTGTATAATTATCAAAGCTCTCCTCATTCATATGAATTTCCCATTTTTAAGATTTCATGATCATTAGCTAATGTGCTCAAGTTCCCAAGAGAGAAAGTCATGTCATTTCCCATTTTTATAAGAGCAAAATACAGACAATGATTTGTGGCAGGACACAAAGAGCTCCTAATCGAATTGATATTCCACCAGGGCAAAGAGACCTCCCATCTATAGTGCCTCAATCCTGCAAATAATGCTAAAAGTGTCATTCAAGTCACACAAGCCCTCTACCACTGCAGGACGGCCAATGAGAGGAACAGACTGTACTCAAGATGGTGCAAAGAGGGGTGAGATGTGATAAGATACCCTCTCCCTGAAGCTTTTCCTCTGGTAGTAACTATCAAGAGATAAAAAAAAAAGCATATTCAAAAGGGGAAGGAGGCACCTTGCAAGAAAGAGGAAGAGAGGTAACTGTTAGCTTTCCTCTGTAACTGATATAAAAGGTGTGGCATTTTGAGCAAAACAGGGCTTTCTCACTACCCACAAAGTGCCTGCTGGGTGTCTCTCGAGCAGACGTTCTGCCTTTCTTCAGTCCTGTGCTCTCATCAACGGCTCTGGCTCCTGACCTGCTGACCTGAGCAGATCATAACAATGATCCAAGTACTCAATTCGCCCATGCCAGGAAGTCCAAACTATTTTGCTTTGGAAAGAAAACCCACCACAGAGGGTAGAAATGTTATTCAATATAAGTTTTATCACAAGTATGTCCATTTTTCATGACCAGCCTCATCTTTATGTGTGAGAAAGCTGGGACTCAGGAAACAGGCCTGCATCTAAGTCATGTCTGGGCCAGACTCCAAGGCCCATGCTCCGACAGAGTCAATGCCTCCGACAAGCCAGAGCACACTCGACCCCTTCACGCTAGGTCTGATCTTGCTAGGAAACTGCCTGTCCTCTATGACCGACCAGAACAGAAACCCCCTCGAGGGGACGATCCATGTGGGCCCCTGGGGAGCACAGAGAGAACTATTGTCAGAAGCTGTTTCACAGAGCTAGCCACTCCCTAATCTCATTGCTTGCTCCATCAGCTGCTATCCCAGGAGTTCCCTTGGATTACCTTCCCAGGGCCTTTTGGATCGCGGCAAACTGGTTTTAGTCCAGAACACTCTAGACAACAGAACCAAACACTACAAAGAGTCCTGCTGATAACAAAGTGTATTTTCCAGTCAAGGTCTCCAGAACAAAAACAACAACAACAAAATAAACCATCTCTGAGACAATGATAACTTACTAGCACCGAGCTGGCTGGTACCCAGCAGAGAACCCAACAAGCATCTTTCTTGTGTTGATGGGAAGTCACTCTCTGCTCTAACTGCTGTAAATCGATCACCAAGCCCAGCCCCTGACCCCACTCTTACCCCCCACACACACACACACACACACACACACACACACACACACACACACACACACACAATCTTAAAATTGACATTCTAAAACAGTCTCAAATCAGGGGAACTGCAAAAAGAGAAAATATGAAGGCAAATTCCCAGAAAGGACAAGACAAATGCATATAATTCAAGGTTAGTACTACATCATCAATTATACCCCACACTATCACCATCTCCTGAGTCCACGAATACATGCAAGACAGACACAAAAATTCTAAAGGACAAGGTGTGTAGGGAAAGTCATTTATTAGTCCTTTACAACTAGGAGTTGCTATTGCTTTACAATCTCCACTGACTAAAAGAATAACTGGTAATGTCTCAGAGGGTCAAAATATGAAACTCCGTGACAGGAAGTCACTGTCACAGAATGAATGGGTACAAGCACTCACTACACAATCTGGGAGACTCTGGTTGGAATCTGAAGATTTCTTACAGCAGGAGGAGAGCTCAAGATGTGAGAGGGGCTGGAGCAATAGATAGCACAGAGGGTAGGGTGTTTGCCTTGCAACCAACGGACCGGGTGCAATCCCCAGCATCCCATATGGTCCCCAAGCACTGCCAGGAGTAATTCCTGAGTAAAGAGCGAGGAGTAACCCCTGAGCATCGCCAGGTGTGACCCCCCCAATAAAAATTTTTTAAAAAGTGGGCCGGAGCGATAGCCCAGCGGTAGGGCGTTGCCTTGCATGTGGCCAGCCCATGCCGGCCAGGGTTCAATCCCCCAGCATCCCATATGGTCCCCGAGCACCGCCAGGAGGAATTCCTGAGTGCAGAGCCAGGAGAAACCCCTGAGCATTGCCGGGTGTGACCCAAAAAGAAAAAAAAAATTAAAAAAAGAATGATGTGAGAGGTGCAGGGAGCCTTCAAAACCATGATGCCCAATGCTTCAACTCTCTCTGGATGAGGGTGAGAAGGAAAGAGAGCTCTCACCAGAAATCAAATCAACCAGCACCTTTATCCACACTTCTTAGCCTCCAGAACCGCAAGAAATAATCAACGCAGGTTGTTGAGGTGCCCAAGCTACAGTATTTTACACCGGCATCCTGAAGCACCAGTGCAAAGTCTGCCACTGTCCATTATGAGTCACTCTCCCACTCCCACCAATGATAAATTGCACCATAAAAATTAGGAGGTCTCAGAAACTTCCTCCTTAGGTTCACAACTAGAATCAGTAAGATTTAACCCCAGGGCCTCTGCTGACTCAACAGAGCTAGCCCAGCTTAGGTGTACAAAACCCCTGGAAAGATAAGATAGGGATTCAATCCAATTCTGGTACTGAATCCTTTTGTGATGTTGGACCCTAATTTCTACCTAAACTTGTGTTTCCTTAATCGGTACCTAGAGTCTACCTGTAAGTCTTAATAGCATAGTGTATTTGGCTTTCCTTCTGGCACGTGTGTCTTCATCTGAACATGAAGGAAGGAAATGCTATCTGCAGCTCCCACGGGAAACTAGAGAAAGCAAAGCAGCTCTGGGTCAGTACTAAATTTCACTTTGCTTCTGAGGAAGAGTCAGTTTGCTTTGAAGGGGAAGGGAGGACTCAACTGGAAACTGAGACTAAATGATTGCTCGGGCTTGACAGAGCATGATGAGAGCCTAAGAATCTAAGAGAATACCCCATAGAATTCAGGAACAGTTACAATTGAATATTCAGCCACAGACCTGTGGCTGATGGCATTTCTTTCTATCTAATCTGTAAGAAAAATGACCTTTGTGATTGACAAAGATTGTACAGACTGTAGGAGTGAGTTCATATCCTAGTCCTGCCACAGACTAAAACAAGGGCTTGGATGACTTACAAATTTCTCCATGCACTCATTTATTTAGTAAATGCTCATTCAGTAAATGCTCGAGATGAGAGCCTTCTACTGAGACTATACCACCTACATGAAAAAGCCTGCCAAGCCACCTGTGTTTTATATACTTGTTTTGCCAGAAAATAGTAACAATTATGGACCTCAGTTCCATGACCTGAAGAATGGTTTTGGGCTCCTCCTGTCCCTGGAGCAAGCGGATGCCCTTGGGTTACACTTGCTTGTGACAGGACTCATGGAGATGTTACTAGTGCCCACTGGAGCAAATCGATGAACAATGGGAAGAAAGTGATACAGTGATACTCATTTATTTGTTAAATGGGGACAAGGAGCACAAAGTTCATGGAAAAATTGTGAGGAATGAGTTACTATATGGAAAACCTTTGGGACCATGCCTAGAGTATAGGAAGCACTAATTAAACTGCAGCTACCATTACTCCTCAGGGAAATTCCTCTAGATCAAACTTGCCCTGTCAATTTGTCATTCTAATGCTGTTTCACAACGGTGTTGGGCAATAATGTATTCAGTCCGCCTTCCACTGCTGATTAGTTTCTTTACTTTCCAGTGCCGCCCCCCGCCCCACAATATGGACAGACAATGCATAAACAAACATCTGATACTTCTAAAAATCACTTCAACAGCCCCAAGGATTACTCTTTATGTTAAAATTAGGACTGGCCATCTGTTCAGATACCCTTTCTCATACATGTCAGAATTTAAACGACAGACTAACAGAAAGGTATTACATTAGCCTCTGACAGGAGAGGTCAGCGGTGAAGGATCTGTCACCACATCCCAAATAGGTAAGCACCAAGCCAACTAAGGTTGCTCCATGTCTTAGTATATTAGGCTCTGACAGGAGAGGTCAGTGGCGAAGGATTGTCACCACATCCCAAATGGGTAAGTAAGCACCAAGCCAACTAAGGTTGCTCCATGTCTTAGTACATGAACGGGCTTCCAAATTATGCTCACTTCTTCCTTCTCAGTGAACAGAATCCAGAACTGTACCAGGCCTTCCATTTAGAGTTGAGATTTGATAGCAATGGTTTTCTCCTTGTTCTCCCTTGCCAACCTTCTTCTGTATTCTGTGTATATTAAGTGACTCACCTCAAAGCCCACGATGCAAGTTAGGTTCTGCCTTGGTTCACATGAGACCACTGACTAGTGTAGCAAATTAATTTGTGTAAAAGAGCTAAAAATACAAAATTTTTTAGTTCTCCCAACATGATCAAAGTTCATTCATCTTTTAAAATATAACAGAACTATCACCAGTCACATAAAACTCGCTGCAGGCCATACTTTGCCTTCCTGCACTACTATTTTTGGCTTATAAACCTAGGAGGGGAGGGAAGGGCAGGAGAGGGAGGAGGGGAGGGAGGAGAGGGGAGGGGAAGGGAGAGGAGGGAGGGGAGGGGAGGGGAGAGGAGAGGGAGAGGAGAGGAGAGGAGGGGAGGGAGGGGGGGGGGGAGGGGAGGGGAGGGGGAGGGAGGGAGAGGAGAGGAGAGGAGAGGAGAGGAGAGGGAGAGGAGAGGAGGGGAGGGAGAGGAGAGGGAGAGGAGAGGAGAGGAGAGGAGAGGAGAGGAGAGGAGGGAGGGAGAGGAGAGGAGAGGAGAGTACAGGAGAGGAGAGAGGGGAGGGGAGGGAAGGGGAGAGGGAGGAGAGGAGAGGAGAGGAGAGGAGAGAGGAGAGGAGAGGGGAGAGGAGGAGAGGGGAGAGAGAGGAGAGGGAGAGGAGAGTACAGGAGAGGAGAGAGGGGAGGGGAGGGAAGAGGAGAGGGGAGGAGAGGGAGGGAGAGGAGAGGGGAGGGAGGAGAGGAGAGGAGAGAGGGTACGAAGGAGAGGAGAGGAGAGGAGAGGAGAGGAGAGAGAGGAGAGGAGAGGAGAGGAGAGGAGAGGAGAGGAGAGGAAGAGGAGAGGAGGAGAGAGAGAGGAGAAGGGAGAGGAGAGGAGAGAGGAGAGGAGAGGGGAGAGAGAGGAGAGGAGAGGAGAGGAGAGGAGAGGAGAGGAGAGGAAGAGGAGAGGAGAGGAGAGAGGAGAGGAGAGGAGAGGAGAGAGAGAGGAGAGGAGAGGAGAGGAGAGGAGAAGGGAGAGGAGGAGGAGAGGAGGGAGGGAGGAGGAGGGAGGGGAGGGGAGGGGGGGGGGAGGGGAGGAGGGGAGGGAGAGGAGAGGAGAGAGAGGAGAGGAGAGGAGGAGAGGAGGAGAGGGGAGAGGAGAGAGAGAGAGAAGAGGTACAGGAGAGGAGAGGAGAGAGGGGAGGGGAGGGAGGAGAGGAGAGAGGGGAGGAGAGGGAAGGAGAGAGGGGAGGGAGGGGAGGAGAGAGAGAGGGAAAGGAAGGAGAGGGGAGAGGAGAGGAGAGGAGAGGAGAGAGGAGAGGAGAGGGAGAGGAGAGGAGAGGAGAGGAGAGGAGAGGAGAGGAGAGGAGAGAGGAGGAAGGAGAGGGAGAGGAGAGGAGAGGGAGAGAGAAGGAAGAGGAGAGGGAGGGGAGGGAGGGGAGGAGGGGAGGAGGGAGGGGAGGGAGGGAGGAGGAGGGGAGGGGAGGGGAGGAGGGAGGAGAGGAGAGAGGGAGAGGAGAGGAGAGGAGAGGAGAGGAGAGGAGAGGGGAGAGGAGAGGAGAGGAGAGGAGAGGAGAGGAGAGGAGAGGAGAGGAGAGGAGAGGAGGAGAGAGAGGAGAGGAGAGGAGAGACCAGAGTCCACTCAGCTAATGTTCTTAACATTTCACCACTGAGCTGGATAAACTACCTACCTAGGAAGCACAACTTGTTAAAGTCCTTAGAGGTCACGGACCTCAACAAAATAAAGCAGCACTTGTATATAACTCAGCAAGAACCATCTGATAATGCCACAGAAAAACAAAATGTAGCCTGGGGTTCTGATCTTAAGAGTGATAGAGGGAAACTGGCATGTAGAATCAAATTGGAATGTATGTCAGTAAACTCACCTTGTACCTTCAGATACATCCAAAATAACATTTTTTAATGGGGAATGGGAAACACTACACAAAACTTACCAATCTTAGCAGGTCTATGGATGGAGTTATCTACCTCAAGGATCAATAAATGTCGAAATGTATCATTACAGCAACAGGTCAATTTTAGGTAACAGATTAAAGAGGAGGGAATGTATGCAAAGAGAAATTTTCAATATAAGACTCTAAAATTCATCAGTTTAGTGTGGTTAATAGCAGGATATATTCCTAATTTATTTCTTTTCTAAAAAAACAAGTAAATCATCATTCACTCAGTGAGGCTAAGAAGATAGTTCATTGCTCAGGGGTGACTGACCTGGAATCCACGTCTGAACCCCGCCATGTGTTCCCTGTGCCCTGCTAGGGTGACCTTGGGGTTACCAGTACTGCAGGACCTGAGCTGTACTGAATTCTTGGTCGCTAATATTAAATCCCCAACCTGGTTGGCCCCCAATATCACTCAGAGTGACTCTGCCCCTCACTCCCCGAGAATGCTTAGGGGACTCAAAAAGAAAAATAATCACTCTATGAATGTTTATTTGCAAGGTTAAATTAAAAAATTATAGCCTAAAAAAGTTACTTTGTAGAATCATCTAAGACAAAGCTGCCCTTGTAGGAGTCTAGCTCTAATGTGTACACAGACCAACACAGAGCTTGGAGTAAAACATGCGAACACCTTGTCAGTGAATGTACATTAAGTTTCTCAGAAAGAGATGGAGGGGCTGTGAGGGGTGCAGGGGCCGGCTACTCAGTCCCACAACTGGCTAGGAATTATCTGAGACGCTGCTCCCATGAGCAGCCCAAAGCAAAAGTCAGTCACTCTCTCTGCTTCCGAGGACTCAGCAGGTGCCTCCCTCAGTCTCATTCCTCCCAGTCAGGCCCCTGGGAGGGACACGGGAGGCCACTGATCACTGATCACTGATGAATGAATGAATGAATGAATGCACATAAACCAAGCAGTGGAAAGTCAGCTGCTGACAAGTCTATACCAGTGAGAGTCTGAACAGCAGAGAGTATGTCCTGGCAGGCTAGACAATGCAGATGAGCACACTTAATCTGTGTGCTCTCCGAAACCACTAATGGCATGGGTTTCTAAGAAGGAAATTTCTGAAAGTGGCAGCTTCCAAAGAAAGGACCCTGAGAGGGTATCTGCCGGAAGACATTTTTGACATGCAGAAAAACTGTTTCAATTCCAGTCAGTGTCAATGGAAATTTCGTTATCAGAAGGGGCTAGGAAGCTCTAGTTTCTTAAACCGGATCTCCTGGTTAATGGTCTGCAGGTAGGAGCCACAGAGAATGAGGCGGGATGATACAAAGGATACAAATATTCTGTCAACAGAGTAGGAGGACCGATTTCAGAGGAGCCAGGAGGTCCATCTTCCAGCCCATCTCAGCACACAGTGCACCAGGCCCCATAAGGGAAGAGACACAATCCTAATGGCAAAACTAATTTCTATGTTCAGTGAAAGGCCACTCTGAAATCCTTGCCCCTTGCAAACTCAAAGCCCCATGATCTCTAGCAGGGTTGGAAAACTCCTGTTCGTTCTTCTCTGAGTGGGTAGTCCAATTCCTCCCAGCAGAACCCACTCATTTTACTGATAAAATCAACTGACTAGAAGCCAACATTCCACAAAGGAATGTCCACTGCTGATCACATAGATAAATAGATACACGCATTAGCAAAGGTCAAAAGACACAAGTCTCCTGGTTCTAACATGGTTCAGCTGTGTGTGGTGTCCCAGGTGAGGTGAGCAGAGCAGAAGGCTCAGCACAGCCATGGAATATGTGTTCAAAGTGAGCAGCTGCCTGGCAAAACAGCCATGGCAGCCGGAAACATGCGAGAACACTGGCAGCCGTAAACGGGATAGGGCAGGCGGGAACTACGAACTACACCTACCTGTGGCGCTGCTGTTTGTGTGGTGTCCCAGGGGACTGCCTATGATGTGGCCACAGTTTAATCCTCCCTTATAAGAAAAGGGAAGACCACCATCTACTGAGAATTTCCAGGAATTCTACGTGGCAGTGAGAGAGAAAAAGTGCTTCAGAAGGATCCACCTCCAGGCTACCACAGAATTATGGGGGAAACGAGACCCCGTCCTGGAAGAATGGAAGAAGAAAACAGCCCCGAAGAATCAACTAGGAATACCCACATTCATAATCTCTCTGACAAAAAATTCAGAGAGGAAATGATGAGGATGTTTAATGGGCTCAAAAGAAACAATAGAACAGATATCCAATAAAATGCAAGGAGATGTGAAAAGAAACATTGGAATGGGCAGCCAATAAAATATGGGAGGAAATGACAGCAGAAATAAGAGGCCAACAAACAGAAATTTCATCAATAAAAAATTGAAAGATGAAATGAAAACGTATTGGGTGTCTTCAACAGTAGGATGACCACAGCTGAAGACAGGATCAGTGAGATGATGAGCCGCAGAAAGCACTCAGGGAAATACAACAGATAAAAAAAAAAAAAGACCAGGGGCCAGAGCAATAGCCCAGCGGTAGGGTGTTTGCCTTGCACGCTGCCAGTCTGTGCTGGCCCGGGTTCGATCCTCGGCATCCCATATGGTCCCCCGAGCACCACCAGGAGTAATTCCTGAGTGCAGAGCCAGGGTAACCCCTGAGCACCTCCGGGTGTGACCCAAAAAGCAAAATATAAATAAATAAATAAATAAATGAATGAATGAATGAATGAATGAATAAGCAAATAAATAAATAAAAAGTATGAAAGGCAGACTCTTTAAAAAAAAAAAGACCAGGGCCGGAGACAATAGCCCTGTGGGTAGGGCATTTGCCTTGCACGCGGCCGACCTATGCTGGCTTGGGTTTGATCCCTACCATCCCATATGGTCCTCCGAGCACCGCCAGGAGTGATTCCCTGAGTTCAGAGCCAGGAGAAACCCTGAGCATCGCTGGGTGTGACCCAAAAAAGCAAAAAAAAAAAAAAAAAAAAAAAAAAGACCAAAAAATGGGTCAGCACTGGGCTAGAGAATGTGAGGATGAATCCAAGAGGAACGACATAAAAATCATCGGAATTCCAGAGGGACAGGGTGGCAACCCAATGAAATAGTAACAATTAAAGACATCCTTGCTGAAAAGTTCCCAGAGTTAAAGGATGCAGGCATCCAGATCCAAGAAGCCTGAAGGACACCAGCAAAAGGAGACCACAATAAGAAGACTCCAAGACATATCCTAGTCAGAACAATGGATGCCATATAGAAACGCAATTCTTCAAGTGGCAAGATCAAAGAAGGAAATTTCATACAAAGGAGCACCCATTCATTTTACAGCATAACTATCAGAAGAAACCCTCCGAACTCAAAGGCAATGGTAGGAATATAGTGAAAATGATCAAAGAAATGAAGACCTCCCCAAGAATTCTTTACCCAGCCTGACTCTCATTCATATTTGTAGGACAGATATGCAGCTTCATGGATAAACAACAACTTAGGAACTTCACAGAATCAAAATCAACCTTAAAAGAATGGCTAAAAGAGCTACTCTAGTGCCGGAGCGATAGTCCAGTGGGTAGGGCATTTGCCTTGCATGCGGCCAACCCAGGTTCGAATCCCAGCATCCCATATGGTCCCCTGAGCAACGCCAGGAGTAATTCCTGAGTGCAGAGCCAGGAGTAACCCCGGAGCATTGCCAGGTGTGACCCAAAAAAGCAAAAAAAAACAAAGAGCTACTCTAAAACAGGACAAAACCCAGAAGCACACAAACTTATACTGAAAGATGGCACAATATTCCATGACAATAATTTTTCTCAATGTCAACAGTCTAAACACACCAGTGAGAGACACAGGGTGGCAAAATGGACCAAAAATTGAACCCGACATTCTGCTGCCTTCAAGAAATGCATTGGAGCACTCAGAGCAAACACAGGCTCAAAATTAAAGGCTGGAAAACAATCCTTCACTCAAATAACTCCTACAGAAAGGCCAGGGTAGCCATGTTAGTAACCAACAATATAGACTTCAGGCTGAAAAGGTCAGAAGGGACAGTGAAGATCACTTCTGAGTCATCGAGCGATATGTATATCAGGAAGAATTTACACTCCTTTACACTCTTTATATCAGGAAGAACATACACACACCCAATGAGGGGCCAGCAAAATACCTAAAACAACTCTTAGTAGACTTCAAAGAAGACATTGAGAGCAACACTCTTGTAGCTGGACTTCAACACTGCTCTATCAACTTTTGACAGATTGACAAGACTGAAAATCACCAAGGAAATACTGGCCCTAAAGGAAGAAATGAAATAAAGAGGGCTAGTAGATATACACAGGGTAATGCATCCCCAAAAAGCTGAATACACATTTTTCTCCAGCACACATGGAACATCCTCTAAGACAGATCACGTGCTGAGTCACAAAACATACCTCAATAAAATCAAGAAGAAAGAAACTGTGTCAACTATTTTTCAGATCTCAAGGCACTGAAAATAGAAATTAATCGCACACAGAAATGGAGAATCAAACCAAATACCTGTAAACTAAACAGTTCATTGCTGAAAAACCAGTGTGTTATTGAAGAAAACAAGGAGGAAGTCCAAAAAATTCCTAGAATAAAATGAGAATAAAGACAATGTATCAGAACTTGTGGGATACAGCAAAAATAGTGTTGAGGAAAGCTCATAGCTCTCAAGCATTCATCAGGAAAGAAAGGGCTCACACAAAAAAATCTGACTTCACAGCTGAAGATCTTAGAAAGCAACCCAAAATAGAAGACCAACTAAGGCAGAAAGCAGGAAAAAATAAAACTTGTAGCAAAATCAATGAACTGGAAACCCAAAAAACAATCCAAAAGATCAATGAAACCAAGAGCTGGTTCTCTGAAAAAATAAACAAGATCAACAAACCACTTGCAAGACTTGTAAGGACAGAGAAAGAGAGAACCCAAATAAACAGAATCAAAAATGGAAAAAGGGGACATCACAACAAAAACCAAAGAAATTCAAAAGATCATCAGAAATAACTTTGAGAGTCTATATGCTACAAAACAAGAGAACCTAGAAGAAATGGACAAATTTCTGAGTTCTTATCGCCTCACAAGGCTGAAACAAGAAGATTTGGAATACCTGAACAAGCCGATCACCATCAAGGAAATTGAAACAGTAATCAAATGTCTGCCCAAACACAAAAGCCCAAGTCCAGATGAATTTCACCAGTGAGTTCTTATAAACCTTTAAAGAGGACCTACTGCCAGTCTTTTTTATGTTCTTCCAGGAAATAGAAGAAACAGAAACACTCCCAAATAGCTTCTATGAGGCACATATCACCCTGAAACCCAAAGCAGGCAGAGAAAAACACACATACTCAAAAGAAAACTACAGACCAATCTCCCTGATCAACATAGATGCTAAGATCTTCAACAAAACACTAGCATAATAGAATCCAAAGACTCATCAAAAGATTATGTATCATGGCCAAGTAGGATTCACCCAGAATGCAAGGATGGTTCAACATTCACAAGTCAATCAATATAGTACATCCCATCAATAAGAGAAAAAATAAAAACCATATGATCATATGAATAGCCACAGAGAAAGTATTTGACAAGATCCAACACCCATTCATGATAAAAGCTCTCCATAAAATGGGAATTGAAGGAACTTTCCTCAATATAGTCAGAGCCATCTACCATAAGTCCACAGTGAGCATCAATTTAATGGGGGAAAACTGAAAGCCTTCTCCCTAAGACCGGGGACAAGACAAGGTTGCCCAATATCAACACTTCTATTCAATATAGTACTGGAAGTACTTGTCATAGCAATCAGGGAAGAGAAGGGCATTAAGGGCATTCATGTAGGAAAGGAAGATGCTGAGCTGTCACTATTTGCAGATGACATGATATTATACATAAAGAACCCTAAACCCTCTACTATAAAGTTCCTAGAAACAACAGATTCCTACAGTAGCGTGGCAGAAATTACTTTGAGAAATCAATACCCAAAAGTCAATGGCTTTCCTATATGCAAATAATAAATAAAAAATAATGACCCCATTATTTATGAGGCACATATCAAGAGTAAATTTAAATTTACCTACACTCTTAGCTTTGTCTTGCAAAGAGAATCACTGTCACTAGGTGTCACAAACTAAATCCTACTAAAGTACTAAATTATAAATTATGGTTGGAGCGAAGAAATTTCAAGTCATTGTGTCTTGAGGCCAGTACACAAGACCATTTGACAGTAAGCATTCAGCATTTAGCAAGACAAACTGATTTGAATCATCTCAGAAGAAAGCTTGATTTCTGTTATGCAGGGGGCAGGGAGGAAGTATGATGCTCTTAGAGCCAAGAGATGCCTATTTTTCCTGTTTTGATTATAACTTTAAGCTACCAGCTCTTCCCATGCTGGGCTGATCGTGAGCATCTAGGAGGAAGGATGAGTTCTGGCTCTGGCCTGTCACACCAATAGAACCTCAGAAGATGCCAGAGGAAACCCACACAGCATAATGGTAACTGTTTTCAATGCCAGACTCCACAGCTCATCAGAGCCTCACCCAAGAGAGAAGCCAATCCTCAATCCTGGTTCATAAGAGCCCCACCCTAGAGAGAGAAGCTGACCCAGGTATGCAGGTCTCGACAGCTAAAGTCACCGAGTTTCCGTGGAGATGGAGCTGAGATCCACTCTGTCACCTCTTTCCCTTCAGGGAGGCCCAGTGGACCTGCCCAAAGACTACTCTGGGCCTGTTGGCTGTGATACAGAGACACTGACACACAGGGAGAGCTGCTACTGGCTCTGCCCATGGCAGTACATCAAATTAGAAGAAACCAACCACATTCCAGAAATTCAGATGGCCAATGCAAGAACAGAAATAGACCAGATTAGCCCATAAACCTAAACACCAACCTAAACCCTAAACACCCATCCTGAACCGTTTTATGAACCCCCACTGCCCTCCTACAGTACTCAATGGACCTGAAGACCTGCCCTGTTACATGTTACTCTATCCACTGAGGAGGAAGGAAGGAAGGAGATGAGAATGCTTCTAGCCTGACAGCAGATTGAGCCCCCTAAGATAAATGCAGAGCCGTGGCAGAGCCTGGAAAGCTACCAATGGTGTATTTGATATGCCAAAAACAGTAACAATAATGGACCTCATTTCCAACGAATGGAGACGTTACTGGTGCCTGCTCAAACAAATCAATGAACAACGGGAAGACAAGTCATACAAGTGACAGTCATTGTAACTGGGGAAGAATATAACGAGTTGAGGCTCAGAATTATGGAACACACTATTCTCTAGAAAACACCAGTGGAAAATAGGTACTGGCAAAGCATAGAATGAGTTCAAAGAAATTTAGAGCAGACAGAAGAAGATAGCAATCTGTGTGGATGGGACCTATTTCCATAAACTCCAATGTCAGTTGCCTAAATCCTATTTCAAGGAATAACTTGTACAGGGCATTTAGGACAAGTTAAATGAGGTTTGTGAGTCTGTGAACAGCTGTGAAAAGAATGTTGTGTAAAATTTGAACTAATGTGTCCAATAAAAAATGTCAATAAGTTCTTTCTAATGCTACCCACGGCAGAGCCTGGCAAGCTACCCGTGTCGTATTTGATATGCCAAATACCAGTAACTGTTATAGACCTCATTCCCATGACCTGATGGAATGGTTTGAGGCTCTTTATGTTCCTGGAGCAAGCAGGTGCCCTTGGGCTCTACTTGCATGGGA